>JAHHUM010000034.1:557524-727895 GCA_036173005.1 Crenichthys baileyi
TTGTAATTGCATTAACCTCATTGCACAAATAATTTTTGGGTTTGTTGCCTGCAGGGAAGGGTGATACAATGCAACTCAATTTCACTTGAGACCTACTCTGTTTTCAGATAAACAGTACTGGAAATAACATCAGTGGAATCGTGTTCATGGAAATCAGAGAGAGCATGATAAGGTATTTTAGTGACATTGTTGGTTTTCATTAAAGGGAGTGTGTATTCTACAAGAATTTGTGTCTTGAATTACAGTACACTGCTTGTTTGGCCATGTCTACAATATGGATTACAAATAACATGACATTGGTTTCATGCAAAGCTTTGTTGTTAACTTCTTTAAGTGTCACCAAATCATTTTTAAGTAGTTTTTTTTTCATAGTTTACCACTACCATATAGTCTCCTGATTAAACATTTTGTCTATTAGAACTATTGAACTTCACTCCACAAGGAGAGTCATCCCAAAGCTCCATCAGCTCAGAAAAGGACTACAGTGTTATGAGCTACCAAATATCATGAATGTACCTCATACCACTGATGAGGTACATTATTAGTTCTAAACTCCTTTTAATTGAGCATGAACGTCTTTAGCAAGAATTACAATGTTGATGCAGACTGAAATGCACTTCTCAAAGGTGGATGCAACCTTCCTCCTGGAGAGGAGCAGCCCTAACTTCAATGAGATTAGTTCTGCCAAGCACCAAAGGCAGGTAAAAATTTAGAAATATCTCCAGGACTACCTTCAAGAAATTGAGAAATTGGCTTACAGATGGGTGACTTACATAGTTTTATTGACATTAACTGGAGGTGTTCAAACAATTGCCACGCCATGTCATCCAACATTCTGTTAATTTCTTCATTAAAAACAAGAGGGCCCCAGCAACAACAGTTATACTCCAGAGGGCTTGACTGTAGGACACATCATGCAGTGGATGACTGGGCAACGACACAACCCTGTTCTGCCAGCATAAAGAAGGACTTTGTTATATTTATGAAATTCCACCATGACTGTCACACACAACACACAATTTGTTTCCCAACTGTAAGCGCCTGCAGTCGTACAGTCACTTTCCCCTCAGCTCACCTGAAAACATACAGTTAATTCAGAAACATCTTAACACTAGCCATATGCCATGGGCAAACCTTTGACAGGGTGCAACCACTTATTTTAAAGGAAAACAACCAAGTCAGTGTGACATGTCAAATTATATGTTTTATTCTTTTGTAGTTTTTATGAGACAAATATCTGTTTCAGTCAACATTTTTGTTTTCACTGTTAAAAAAAAACATTGTTTTGGAGTAATGGTTTACTCAAAAGTTAGTTTTAACCTCCATGTTACTCTTCATGGTACCTGCAGTAATCTTTTTGTTGGGACCCCAGCCATGGGTTACCACATTAAAAGCCGGTAAGAACTTTTCTGGAACTTTCAAAATAAATCATATTAACCTACTTCCAGCACAGCCAGGAACAGGAACAAGAAGGGAGTAACAGCGGACTTCCCGTGATGTCACTATTTGAATAAAAACCTCACGTTGCAACAAACAGACCTCTTCCACGCAGGTCCCCAGCGGAACTAGAAGGAGAGACACACCGCTAATGTCTCTTTGCTGGCATACAGACATAACTCTTCAAACTGGATCCAAGAGTATCATATGATCATGCGATCATATGCACAAAGTTAAGTGGGAATAAATTGCTGTTTGTGTATCTGGTATTCATTCATGAACGGGGTAATTAAGGTACAAGCGTGGCTTGACTTTTCTTTCTGAGGTCTACAGAAGCTAACTGTTTCAGAGAGTTCCCAGCAGAGAGACCCTGTTTCTACAATGCAGAGTGGAGCAGTTTTTCACGGTGTGAAGGAAGGACAAAGGTACCGAAACACAACACGCCGCTGTTCCGAGCTACCGCCCTCTGCTGGCGGTCAGACACCTCGGAGCTCCTCCGGTACTTGGTCCCCATGAAGCGATCACACACTATCTAAAGACTCTTAAATGAACGACTCTCAATCAGTTTCTAACTTTTAGCTCTTTTTATTCTAAGTTAAGGCAGAGGAATGATTACAGAGATCAGCGCTGAGGCTCCCGTCTCAGACCGTCGCCGTCTGTTAGAGGATGACGAAGAGCCCCGATAGAAGGTCACATACAGTTTTATATCTGGCACTCCAATGCAATGGATGTGCTCTCCCTCAGTGATTATCAGTAGACTATGTGTCACCATTGTGGTGTCTATCTGTTAGGTTGTGTAGTAGCAGGTGTCCATACTTAATCTAAGTGTGCTGTAGCTTTCTAATCAAACCAGTAATATGCTGCTCCACTATCTACCCCCTTTGCCCAGCTTCAGGTCATTTATGACAATCCTTGGGTCATCTTCCCCTTGTACTGTATGTCTATGAGCATTCTTATCCTATTGTAACAGAAGGGAAACATTAGAACTTATACTTTACTTCACTACTGCTTAAAAGGGAAAAAACAGCTATGAGCCTATTAATAATGGTTATTCCTAACACCGCTCTGCGTGCAATTCAGCTCAGGCCAGCAGACTGAGCTGCCCTAGCCCACAGCTATGGAGGTTAGCTGCAAGTTATCCCTTTGTTTACCCACACGTGGATGTTTCCTTAACTTCGTCGTCGCCCCGGACAACCTCTCCTCAGCACGGCTCTCGTATGAGGTAGTGTTTGGGCAGATAAGATTACCTTAGAGTTAAATAATCTAAATGTTCGTTTAATGATGTTTGCTTTGTTTGTGTGGGAAACTCGGCTACAGTAAGTGCTAGCAGACTAGCACTCAGCTAAGGATGTGTTCTGTGTTGTGTGTGTTTTTTTTTTTTTTAAGTTAAGACAAACTTTATTCAAAGGGTAGTTTTTAAACACAGAAGATCGGCAATACCGCACCGTTTTGCTTATGCATTTCAACCGTTTTATTAGAGGTACTCTAAAGGTATGTGTTTGATTCTGGTCACCAGCTATAAACTTCTTTTGTTAGCTCCAACCGCTAACGGCTAAGAACATCTGCCCTTTGAGTCAGCTAAGGATCTGACTGCCTACAGAAGCCCCACCACCCTTCTTGAACAAAGTCCTCGCCTGGCCAACCGTCTGAATGGCTTCTACTGCAGACATGACAAGAAGCCATTCACACCTCAAACCAACTCCTCCACATCCCATTCCGGAACAAATTCGACCAGTAAAGCAACCAACCCCCTACCTTCAGATCCTCTGCCTGCACTAAAGATCTCTGAGGAAGATGTAAATAGGCTCTTTCAGCGCATGAAACAAAAAAAGCTGGAGGACCTGATAACGTCTCCCCCTCATGCCTGAAAGCCTGTGCAAATCAACTCGCTCCAATCTTCACCCGGATCTTCAACAAGTCACTGGAGAAGTGTGAGGTCCCCTCCTGCTTCAAACGATCCACCATCATCCCAGTGCCCAAGAAACCCCACCATCCTAGGATTAAATGACTACTGGCCTGTAGCCCTGACGTCTGTGGTCATGAAATCCTTTGAGCGGCTGGTGTTGAAGCACCTGAAAGACATCACAGGCCCTCTACTGGACGCCCTGCAGTTTGCTTACCGAGCAAACAAGTCGGCAGATGATGCTGTTAACTTAGGTCTACACTTCATCCTGCAACACCTCGACCGTCCATTGACGTACGCCAGGATCCTGTTTGTAGACTTCAGCTCGGCCTTCAACACCATCATACCAGACATCCTCCACCAGAAGCTCACTCAGCTCAACGTCCCAGCCTCCACCTGTCAGTGGATCAACAGCTTCCTGACGGACCGACAGCAGCAGGTGAGACTGGGGAGCATCTTCTCCCGAACCAGATCAATAAGTACTGGTGCCCCCCAGGGGTGTGTTCTATCCCCACTCCTCTTTTCCCTGTACACAAATGACTGCACCTCAGTGGACTCGTCCGTGAAACTCCATGAGTTTCCAGATGACACCACTGTCATTGGACTGATCCAGGACGGTGATGAGTCTGCATACAGACAGGAGGTGGATCGCCTGATACACTGGTGTAGTCAGAACTGCCTGGAACTAAACCCACTCAAGACTGTGGAGATGGGGGTGGACTTTCGGAAAACACCACCTCCATACACCCCCCTCACCATCCTCAACAACACCGTGTCGGCTGTGGATCACTTCAGGTTCTTAGGAACCACCATCTCTGAGGACCTGAGATGGTCTTCACACATAGACACTGTTCGAAAGAAGGCCCAGCAGAGACTGTACTTCCTGAGGCAACTCAAGAAGTTCAAACTTCCACAGGGGCTGCTGGTCATCTTCTACACTGCCATTATTCAGTCATTCAGTCTGTCCTGTCTTCATCCATCTCCATCTCAGTGTGGTTTGGATCATCCACCAAACAGGACAGGTCCAGACTGCAACGAATAATCAGGACTGCAGAGAGAATCATCAGGGCTGACCTTCCCTCCATCCAGGACTTATACAGGTCTAGGGTCAGGAAAAGAGCTGCTAAAATCTCTGCAGATCCCACACAACCTGCAGATAAACTGTTCAGAGTTCTGCCTTCAGGCCGACGCTACAGAGCGCTGTTTACTAAAACCAGCCGCCACAGAGACAGTTTCTTCCCTCAGGCTGTTTCTCTGTTGAACATTCAATAGAGTACAAAACAACAGCATACAGATGTTGCAAATGCACCTTTTTAATAATTTATATATGTGTATATTTGTACATTGTAAATATGTATATTCTGTAGTGCAAAAACAAAAACCAAAGAGCAAAGTGTACCGGAGTCAAATTCCTTGTTTGTATGTACAAACTTGGCAGTAAAGCTGATTCTGATTCTGATTCTGATTTACCAAGAAGTAGTTTCCAATCTAGGAACTAATATTTCCTTAAATATTATTTTACTAAACATAATAAGTATTTAAACACCATTAAGACCCATTTATCCAGAAAGATTTGGTTCTTATTCAAAATCATATCTCATTCAATATTTTAATATTAATATTTCTTTAAATATTATTTTTATAAATTATTATTTATTTATTCATTTATTTTTTTCTTTCTGCTCTCGGTGAAGGAGGACGCTTTTTCTCTGTGTCCCGCACCCTCCCATATCTGCTCTGCTTCAGCTCAATGTCTTGTCGTTCTTTTTGGAGCCTCTCTTTGAATATCTTCCAAAATTCTGAGTTATGGATTTGGTCAGCTGGTCTCTCAAAACAATTGATCAAATTTTCTCACGAGAAGACAGGGTAAAGGGGAACCCTCCAGGACATTTTTCTCTGGATACACGATGGACTCCTGGCAGAAGTGGAGGATTGTATGTCTGTCGATATTGTCAGTCGAGGATGTCGAAGATGTGTACACAATTGGATGTTTGATAACAGGATTTTTGCTTTTTGGAGTCGGCAGTTACCTGGCATATCGAGAAATTCGGAAAACGTCAGCAGCTGTTTTGGCCATTGTAAGGCTGCCTGGCATGTATGATGGGATCTGCAGAGCGATCAACACTCAGACTGAGATGTTATGTGAGCTGAATCGCAGACTGGAAAGGACCTGGAATTTGTCTGTTTGGATTCACAATTGAGAAGCACCAGTGAGACTTTCAAGGCAGACGGAAAACAAAGGCTACGTTCACACTGCAGCTTGAAGGAACCCACATCCGATTTTTTTGCCCATATGCGACCTGTATCCAAACTTCTCATGACAGTCTGAACGACAGAGATCCGATTTTTTCAAATGTGACCCAGGCCACTTGGATATGTGGTCCTAAATCCGATACGTATCTGATCTTTTCAAATGCAACCTGTCTGTACAGCCAGGTCGCATTCGTCTGACCTGTACGTCATTGATACTCGACAAACGTCAATATTCTGGGTCCTGCTATGCGGAAGCGGTAAGTAAAACAACAACCATGGCGGACATGGTTGTTAATGTGCTGGCTCCGGTTGGAAAACAACTTAAAACTCGCAAGATACAGCCCAACATTTATTTAGTTCCGCAAACACTAAGAACGCTCGCTACATGTGACGTCATTGCGTCGTCTACTGCGCATGCGGGACACTTGAGTTGTATGAATGTGTTCACACAGGAGATCACTACAAGTCATATATATTTGGAAATGTGAACAACCACGCAAAAAAATCGGGTTTCACCAAAAATATCGGAATTGAGCATTAAGACCTGCAGTGTGAACGTAGCCTAAGAGTCGGCCTGACCCAAAACAGTTGTTGTTCTCTGAATAAACAGTCCATCATACTATCAAGGACAATGGCCTCTGTGACATTGCTTCATGGACTTACTTTGCACACACTCACATGCACACACACACATGCCCAACATAAACATATGCACCCCTTCACACCGCCTTCACCGGATCCCCTTTATGATGTTGTTTCGTATATGTGTTGCTTCTTTGTGCTGAGGTGTTTTGCTAACTCAAACTGTATTCCGCTCAGGTTAAAGTGTGAAATATGGTTTTTTTTCCCTCTATCTACCTAATGCGGCCTCTTTTCTCGTCTAGCAAGAGCAGCGCCTGTGAGTGAGCAGCAAAGCCTCGGGTAACCCGTCTCCCCATGTCTTGTGTCATGTTGTGTGTCTGGATGGGTTGTACTGGAATTCTGATTTGCCTTCGGGGATCGATAAAAAATGTTTTTTATTTGAATTGAATTGAAATAAAGTCAGCTAATTAAACACCATTAAGACCCATTATGCAAAAGGTTTGACTCTTATTCAAAATAATATTTCCTTAAATATTTTAATCAATAAAGGCAACGTTGAGAATCAGCCATCCAGAAGGTTGGTTTTATTCAGCAAATCATTCTTTAAAATGTTGTTTTATTAAAATAAATGTTTTATCTGATCTTGCATTGTGAATGGTTGTATAAAGGTATACCAATTATTGCTTAAGTTGGTTCCAAGACTAATGTAACTTCATTTCCAGATTCTTCAACATAATCCTTGGTTCTCAAACATAAACATTGCATGGTAATGTTGCATCACTCTTTCGGTCATGGTTTCAACCATCTTTGATCAACTTGTTTATATTGTACATAGCCTATTAGTCTTCCTTATTCTTTAATTCTGCTTGGTTGTTTGATGTTGAGCTTGTTGATGTTGAGCTTGTTGTTAGTGCAAGTTGGACCACACCAGAGCTGCCCTTGTCCCTGCTTGGATTTACTTCCGCCTCTCTGCCTTCTTGCATTCTTTTACGTGGAACTTTTTATCTCTCTCAAAATTACGTAAAATGTTGGACTAAAACTATTTCATCCTAGTGACTGCCAAAGATTGTTTAGATTTTTATGTTTTTGAAAAGGATTTTAAATTGAACCTCAAAGAAGGCCAAGTCGATGCCAGCTGCTCAGCACAAGAGGACACACCACAGAGGACTTCAACAAACTTACAGAAATTGTCTGTTTTGGAGATGAAAATGGGTTGAAACTGTGACATCACAAAAAGTTCATTTGTAGTTCTAAAACTATTTAGGGTGATTCATTACTCGCTTATCTCTCAGACAATGTAATTTGTCCCCTAGCATACCTGAAATTTGATGCATATGGCAAATAATCGACTTCAACTGATTTTAAGGACTGTGAATAGCTACTGTCCATGTGCTTATGAAAAAGGCAACTGGACTTCTCCTGTTTTCTGAACTTCTTATCATTTTCATTTTTTGAAAGACTGGGAATATACGCAAGAATACTGAGGAAATGGCAACAATCTGCTTGTTACGGTTGATAACATATTGGCGAGTATATACTGTAGAATCAATTAACATGATAGTGAATAGCTGTACCTAGGTCAGCCAATGTGACATACAGTATAAACATAATTATGTTTTTCATTTTTCCCACACTTTGTTCTCCACTTTCTTGGCTGGAAAGCATTTTCTGAGCTTAATTTGCAAGTTTATCTGAATATTCTTACCTTGAACATGTTTTGCTGATTTCAATCAGGTAGCAAAGATAAAAAATATATATACATTTTTAGATTTCAGAGATTAAAAACAAAGATTTAATTTAACAAATGTCTGTCATTAAATTGGATTTGTTGTCTGCATGTAAATTGAACACACTGTGTTGCAGGAAGTACAAGGTAAGAAATCATTCTGCTTTGCAAATAATTATTTGCATTTGATTAAATATTTGCAGTTTTCGGAGACAAAGTGAAAGTAACTTTATTTAATATTTAAAACATGTTTACTTCATGTCTGTTCTGTAGATATATCTGTTCAGTCTTTATTAATTTACAAAATATTATTAAAATCCTTTATTTAAAAGTGCTGTTGGTTTGATTTTTTTGCCCTGATTAGATTTTCTTCCTTGTCAGGAAAACTAAAACCTGAAATTGAAAGAGAACAGACTCAGCAAAACTACGGAGGTTAAAAAGATCATCTATAAAGGACTGACAACAGACATAAAAATTAATGTAGGATTAATAAGGACTTTATTAGGTCTGATAAAAAGCTGAGAACAGAACAATTGTAGCACAGCTCTGCAAACATTTTTAGCAAGAAACTCTTTCAATAAACAAAATGACTTGAAGACTGAAGAACACTTTCCATGACAACAACAGATGTTCTAAAAACAAGAAATTATGGACTTTGCTTCACTGATGTTATGGAATCTCTAGAGTGTTGACACGATACAAAAAAAAAATGATTGAACCAAAGCTTGATACAGAAAGATATAGCATACCAAGAAGCATTACTTAGTAAAGCCTGACCAGTGATTAGTACTTGCACCGCAGGTTTGAGCTGTACTGCTTGGCTTATTGGTTTGACTGCTTTCAAAGTGAACAGGACGGCAGAGGTTGTCGACTTTGTCACAAGCAACAGTCACATATTTATATGATCTACTAAGAGAAATAACTGTGCAACTCTGACTGTTCCTTCTGACTCTGAGATCATACAGCAAAACTCGACTGGTACTGGTGCACAAGTTGTCATTCTGAAGCTTCCCATTGCCGTTGCAGATCTGCACAAAATGTTCTTGGTCTGTGCTCCTAACAAAGGACTGCCTAGATCTGTCACAGAGATTTAAATTTGTCAGGTATCTGAAAAAAATCAATCAAAATATGATGTTATTTGAAACATGTCCACTTGGAAGAAGAGGTTTAGCAGGTTAAGGGAGCAAACATAGAAAAACATTGAACAAAGTGTATGTAAATGTTTCAAATATTTATTGTTTCCATTTGTTTAAAATAATATATATTATAAATGATTTGCCTATTTGCTGCCAAGCTGATTCTAGATTAAGCAGACAATTTTTTATTTTTATGTATTACACATACAATAGATATAAATATAGGCATTCAGCATAGAAAAAATTAGGCGTAACTGTAACCTCTAGATGGCATCAAAGTGCTTCTATTATGAGCCTTAGAATGTATGAAATATGCATCAGCAGGCAAAAATTGTATACATATATTAGTTGTGTGGTGGTTTGTAGTGAAAATTGTCTACAATTGGATAATATTTCAGATTTTCTCTATCAACATGAATTAGCATTTTCAATATGAGCGCTGCACCTATTAGCGATATGACTGTCAGCACTAACATCAAAAAAATTGTTAATAGTTTTACCAATATATAGGACCACATTTGATATTTTGACTTCTACCATATGAAGTCATACAAACACAGGTTAGTATAATATCAATGTGCCCTGCCTACTTTGATGCTGGATTGAATCCTTAATTAATAAAGCTAACTGGGATACTGCCTCTGGATATCTTTTTGTAGTGTAAAACTGTTTTGGCACATGCAGGCAACCATTTGGTCCATATGATATGCCTAAAATGTCATGACGGGACACAAAAATTTTTATTTTTTTTAATATTACTGTTAATATTCATGCTGTAATGGTTATGTAAGTTAAAACAACGCTACTGAACTACAGCTGAAAACACATTTTATATTTGCAAACATTTTTAAAGCAGTAGTGAATAAGTGCATAAAATAACGTGGAAGTTAACATCCTATTTGTTGCTTCTGATTTATAAAGACTGAGTAAAGGGCTGTTCGTTACTATTTTAAAATCTAAAATAGTTTGGTGTTTTAAACTTGGGTTGAACTAAAACCTTCCAAAATATTTTAAGTTATTGAAAAATTAAATAAATGACAATATAAATTTAGTGAAATCTACTCTGCGTTTAGGTAGCTTGCTTAAATCCAATCTAAGGTGGTCCACATGCTAAAAAGAGCTGATATTAAATATTTTTAGATTATTATTCAGAGAGTGAGAGATAGAATAATCTGTATAATTTGAAAGTAATCTGCATTAACTTGTTTTAAAAGCATAGTTCAGATTTTTTTAAAGAGAGGGTCTGTGAAGGTAGTCCTAGGATTAGTCCCCTTAGCTGTTCCAGAAAGATGTGCAGTGATTTCATAGGAAAGTAAAAAATAGGTAGGCTAACAGCTAACAGGGCCAACATTTCAGCTCATTTTGGCAATTCAAAGGAAGTCAAACTTAAAAATGTTACGTTTTGAAAGAAAACTCTATAATAAAAGGCCTACACTTTAATTGTCTCAGTTGACCAACATCTGTGTTTCTACACTGAAGAAATGCTGCCGACTGTTTCAATCTACACGATAATCTGTGACAGTTCACTGTAGGTTCACCATAAGAGGAGAAAACTTTTGGATTTTGGGACAGGCTGTTGTTTGTGCAACAGCATCAAGGACAGAATGTAGCAGAATGTAGACAGGTATGTACATTAACCTAATTCCCATCTAAATGGGGTGATGAATGGTTTATTTTATTTCTGTACAACTCACCCTTCCCATTCAGACTTTTTGCGAGTGTCAAAAGACCCCTGCAGGACATGTTTGCGAAGAAAACTGTTGTATGCATTGTTGGAAGCTGTCCTCTGACAAGGAGCAGTACCGAGGGCTGTGTTCCCTCCAACAATCAGAACAAGGACAGTCAGAAGAGCAGCATTCATCTTTTCTAAAGTGACAGAAAACAAGTGGTTGATATTTCTTGGCAAATGAATACTAAAAACCTACAATGATATAATTACTCATTTATAAACAAAATATGGTCTCAGCATTTACTTCTGGAAGACTACGGTGTGTATTTGCTCATTTTTAGGTACAAACACACAAATCTCCAAACTTTGCGGTCTGAAGATGTTATACAACTTTAATACAACATATACAACTTAGAGTGGCGTTCAAAGCTTTCAGCTTTTGACACCAAAAATAAAAGTTTATAAGTTAATAAGTCAATTACATAAAGACAATGAAGAAATGGCATCAACAAGCAATAAATAGTTTGATCTATCTAATTATTATAATTTTTTTTTTACTTCTTGCATTAGCACCAATTAATGTCAGGACTAAAATCCTTACGCAATTCTCATTTTTTATTTTGTTTGTTTTCTCAAGAGGATCTTAAGACCCCAAACTTGTTGACTCACGACTGTGTGGGGTCATGGCTCCAACTTTGTAAACCATTGAGGAATTTGAGAAATTACACATTCAGGTATTTATACATGCCCTCTAATCATCTTCATCAGAAGGAAGAGCAGTCATTAGCGCATATTAGTTCATTAAAACGTTTTGATTAAAAGATTAATAATAAATGTTTTCCAAACTATAAAACCTCATTTATATGTTTAACTAGTGTTTCAGGGACTCTTGCCAGTAGTTGCTGATGCATTTGAAATTAATGTGAACGCTGCAGATTTTAGGTTTTGGGGTTCCGTGCTGGTAGCTTGTCCAATTTAAAGGTTTAAAGGCCTCTGCTTGCACAATATTTTTCATTTAAGCAAAGCAAAAATGTAATACAATCTGCTTGTTTCATTAAAGGTTGTATTTAAGAATAAATATCATTTCACCTTTTTCAGAATCTTATTGAATTTGTTGCAATGTCTTGGGATTGAGCATGAATATGACTGGTGTCACGAACAACAGTTTCTATTTAGCATACATTGTAAAACCTATTTTTATGTTAATAAAGATGCATTTAAAATAAAACAAATAAAAACACACATTCTACTTTTTGATAAAAATCTTAATATTTGTTCAGTGTGAAGAGATGTTGCTCACCTTCTCTAATCAGCCAGTCTCTGTGAACAAAGAGGATCTGTGTAACCTGAAAGTGGTGTCCTTCTATAGAAAAATGGAAATATATACTTTCATTACTTCTGCTTTGGCATAACCATCAGTCCGCCCAACTAAGACCAACAGCAAATCAGATCACTCTAAACTACTTTTTCTCCTTTTATGTGTGTGACAGGTTTTAGTGTAGTGACACAGGAAAGCAGTTGAAAGCACTTCCTTTGAGTGCAATGTCTGTAGATGGGTTCACTTGCATTAAACTACAATGTGTGTGTAACTGGTGTTAGGAAACAGTGTGGCAATCCTGAGTTGTGTGAGAAAACATGAGTTCCTTCGGCGGCTGTTATGGTTTACGAAATATTGAACAAGATTGGCAACAAGAGAAATCTTTTTAAAGCGTCCTAAACAATTTATATTTTATATTATATGTAAAGTTAAGCATGCACTGCATTTTTGCAAGTTTCATTACTGTCATGTCTTATTAGTTTCTTTAGCTTCTTATTTACTGTTTGTGTTCTGATTTCTCTAGTGTTAGACTTGTTTCCATTTTGTCCAGATCAGCTCCCTTTGGGTCTCTCTGCTCTCATTCTTCCACAGCTGTTCTACATTACCTTTGATTAAGCTCACCTGTTTCCAAACTCATTCTGCACCCTTGCCTCAGTGTTTAAGCTCCTTGTTTTTAGTAGTTGGGTGCTTCATTCTTCCATTACTCTCCATGTGGTAAATTGTAAGTCTTTCTTTTCTTTGCTAAAGCTTTTCATTTAGCTTCTCTGTCTTTGGTCTTCCTGCATTTGGGTCCAACAAAACACCAACCATGACAATCCAAAAATGTATTCTGTATATACAACAACAGTGTTTACAGGGAATGCAGGTTAGGTTTCTAGTTTAGTTTATTAGTTTTTACAGAACTTGGTTGGAAAAGAAACAACAAAATCTAATTAAATGTAATGCAAAAAAAAAATCAGCTTTTAATTCTTGGTTAAATTATTTTACCTTACACTCTACTTGTATAGTAATGCCTTACAATGTCAATAAAACCCTGAAAAAGTTTTTCAAAGTTTTGTCACATTGCACCCCAAAACTCTTTATTTTTTTAGATGATTAAAAAACACAAAGTATCACATGAATATGAAGTGGAATGAATAGGATAATCTAAAAATGTGGTGATCAGGCTGATTATTGGTATCTGGACATACCTACCATTGAAGTACAATGTTGTTTCTACTAAACTTTTTTTAAAGTATACAGCTTTCCCAAACTGGATATTTTTCAATCTTTGGTTGAAAATCAGAACCAAAGGTTTTTGAATCAATGTTTTAAAAATCAGTCAAATTAGCAATTGATGTAGGGCCTTAATTAGAAAATCATGAACCTGTGGTAGTGGACCCCATGTCTGTCCTCATGTTTAGTCAATACAGCTGCAGCAGAGATCCTCAGGCGTTCTTGCTTTAGAGATGTTGCCCAGAGACAATCCTCACTGGGAGCTGGGGGTTAGCAGCCAGACCACATGGTATCTGGAAGCTATTAACCACAAACAAAATTATTGCTATCCATTTAATGATAAAATGCAGACTTTATACATTTCTCAGAGCATGTAAGTTTTCTTTCTCCTCTAAATAAAAGCCACTAAGAGGAGGAAGTGCTTTGTTTTTCTACAGTCTCTTTTCCTTGAAAGAAAAGCCACTATATGGAGGAAGTAGTGTGTTTTTCTACAGTCTCTTTGCACAGCCTTGCACACCCGCACTCTTTCTCAAATAAGGAGGTTTATCTTCCTGTGTTTAGGTGCATGTTGAACACTGATAACCAGCACCTTACCATTTTGGTTGTGTGAGCTGTGTGGCCATCAAACACTTCTGCTGTTTTTTTATTTTTCCTTTAGGACCATCCAGGCACATGAGAACATTAGTCGTATGTTTTAATCGATCTGAATGTCGTTATTTTAATAGATTTTTTATAATGGAAAAAGCCATAAGGTTAATTTCATAAGTACTCATCCCTTAAACTGTTCCATATTCTGTCAGTGGTGTCTGTTGGGGTTTGATTAGGCCAACACAAATATTCAACATTGGTGAAATGGAAAGATTAATGTGGCTAAAAGTGTAAAAACTCTTTCAGTTGCCGGTATGACTGAAAAAGCGCTATATGAGTTTTGTTGATTTACTGTTTGGATGTAAACCGTAATCTTCAAGTCTTGCTTCAGAACATCAATTGGATCTAGGTGTGGATTTAAACTGGGCCTTTCTAACACAGGAATATGCTTTGATCTAAACCACTTTATTTTTGATCAGGCTCCATGCTTGGTGTTAGGAAGGTGAACAATGATTGAATGATGCTGTGATAGATGTTCAAAGCTTGGGATTTTGTTGTATAAACAGACCCTGTTTTAAATGTATGCAGAACCTTCTCCCTGACCGGTCTGCTGTCTTCTTTGGTCTTCATGATGCCGCTTGTTAACTAATGTTCTCCAACCATCCTTCTGGGGCCTTTGAAGAGCAACTGGATTTACACTAGTAAGGAAAGGAGAGGCATGAGAAGGTGTTTAGTGAAGGCAACTGGTGGCACTGAATGTTTATGTATATCAGTGTAAAGGTTAAAAAAAATCATGCCACACTTTTTTATCTGTAAAAAACATTTTAATTTTTTCATTTCACAATTATGCACTGCTTTGTATTGGTCAAGTAAGCAAATCAAATGTATTCATGATGTGCTTTTCAAAGATACAAAAATATGAATACATTTACAATTAAAATGAATTGCCATGATGGCAAAGAAAAAATAAAATCACTCAATAGAAGAAGGTTTTCAAATATGCAAGTCAATAAATATATATTTTATGTCTATGCCATAAAATCCCAATAAACTGGCCTAAAGTTTGTGGCTGTAAGTGACCTAATTCAAAAAGGTTCAACATGTATGAGAACTTTTTCAAGTCACTTCAAGTTGTTGTGCAGTGGTTATGAACTGACAATGAAACCCCCAGCTTCTTGTTTTTACATCCTTGCGCCTTAAAACAAACATTTTTACAGTGCACTGACAGTTACATTAATGGGAGAATAGTCTGTTTAGCATCATCATCATTTTCCAAACTTGACATTTTTGTTTTTAATATGACCAAACATCAGCTATCAGTTCCTTCTGGCCAGTTGGAAGTGAAAGAGCTGACAAAAGGGTTATCAGCATCATTCATACATTAAGGCGCAAAACAAGAAGTTGAAAATAACTTTTCTTGAAAAAACCCTCAACACTTGTTTGGGATGAAAGTAGGTCAGCAAAGTGTCATATGGTGAATTTATTTCACACAGTGTAACTTATTAGGCAGTTGTTTGCTTTTCTATTTTCAGCTTAACTTTGCAAAAATATTGCTTTGATTATAAAAAATAGAAGTTAAAGCCTAAACTCACCCCAACCTTATTGTTTTGAAACAACAGTTACTACTGTTTGTGTTTTCAAGAATAGTATAGTGCCAGTATAGATAAAAAATGTCTGTTAAAGTCAGCGGTGAGCTGTGCCTCTCACAGTTGGGCCTTCTCTACCCAAAATAACATTTAGCTGTTCTCCTCGTAATAAAGTTGTAGCATATAAAATGTGAAATTAATTGGCTAATTAGTTGAGCTACCTGCTCAGGTAGCCAGTCATGACTATATGTTTTGGATGATGAAAAATATTTCCATGTGGAAAAATTTGTCTTTTCTGCATCTTGTGAGGTAGAGACCTGTTTAGTATTAGCTGCCTAGCCTGTAGTTTACAACATGTGGGGGAGGGGAATCTGTGCCTTACTATGTACTTCATGCAACCAGAGAAAACTCTGGTCAATCGGGCACTTTCTCGTCTACAATAACTTTAAATCATAGGATTGATGTGAGGGGGGGTGCTACCTGGTTACTGGTAACCAGCTCATACCTACTCCTCATTGAACCTTGTTTGCCACAGTTGGGGTTTTAAATTGTTACATTTTGGACTGACTGTAGATATTGGTAAGTTTAGGTGAGTAGTTATTTTCTTGCAGCCACAATCTGACTTATGAAGGTCAACGCACATCTACATTACATGAATGCCCAGTTCTCAAATCTTTCCCATTTTTAAGAGTGGGTGAGCCAATGGTGCCTCTGTGTAACGTAACTTTTACATTCCAGTAAAACAGGATGTCATGGATACAAATTTAAAAATCCTCACACACTCAAATCAACTTAAAAAAGTAAAATATACATTAAAAAATGCTTTGGTTTTATGTATTTCCTAGTAGTTGTTGCCACTCGGCGTGAAAACAGTTATTTTATAAATGAGAACGTCATTGCATGGTATTTTTTTCCCCACTAATTTAATGTATTCAAATTAGAGGATGGATTTTTGTATGGTGAGAATATCCTACTGCAACAAATTATACTTTTAAAGCTTTTCACACTAATTTACCAGAAGTGCATATAATTACATTGTGCACTCAGTACATCAGTATAATGCACTTTTCATAATGACGTCTACTTTTACACTGCAGATATGATCAGAGGATCAGCATTTTTATCATTAGTTTTTAGATGCGGACTGAAATATGGGAAAATGTCATCATTAAACAAACACTCAGTAAACGAGAAAATGTGCGACTTGTTTGTCACGTCATAAAATGACACAACACCTTCCTTGTAGTCGAGGAAGACTCCAACCTTTTCAGGTTTCTCCTTCAGAGGAAGGTTTGTGGGAGGTACCGTCATGGCTGCATACTTTCTGTTTTCAAAATGCACAGCAACCCAGTAACCGTTGTTCGGGTTCAGCTCAAGTATCCCCTTGCGGTTTGCATTGCGGCGTGCAACACCTAGATCCCAGCCGGTTTTGTTTTTGACCTCTACTTCCCAGTATGACCTCCCACGGTTCAAGCTGTTGATCCCAAGGACACTGCCGAACATGTCGAACCTCTCTGGAGCGTCGGAATCTTTCAGCTTCTCTCCTCCATCTCTCACTTTCTTGCCATCGTTGGATAGTACGAGGCACTGATGGGCCGTGGCTGGGTCCAATTTTACATCCACTGTGGTCAAACAGAGAACAGTAAAGAATTAAAGGCACAGAAATCCCAATAAGAATCAGGAATGGAAGTAGGCACAGAGGGTTGGTATTAGCTTCAGTTAAGTTGTTATCAAAAAGTTACAAGACTACACTACCCAAAAAAATCATCTAGCTTAAGAGAAATCATAGAAAACACTAAGAGTGCTGAGGTTGGCAATAACCATTATGTTGGGGGCCCTTTTGACTTGGCTTTGTTTGGGTCTTAGGGACTCGAGTTGCTCTGACTAAATACGATGTAGTTAAATATTTATCAGTGCACGTAATAGACTTATGTTTATATAGAATATGGATGCAATGCAAAGGTCCTAATGGCATATTGATACAGTAAAATGTAGTGCCTTGAAAAAGTATTTGCCCCCTTACAGATTTCTAAAGGTGTTTTTTTTGTAACCTACATTTTTTGTGTGCATTATTTAACCAGGAACAACCCATTTAAACAGTAGAATCTCATTTACAAGGGAGTCCTGGCTAATATGACAGCAGCTCAAGACAATACTAAAATACAACACACAAAACATCAAATGTCACTAAACTATAAGCAAAACCAAACCAAGTTCAACAGCACAATTCAATGAATGAATCAAAGATGTTGTGACTAGTGTTTGACTACATTATTTGATTAAACCCACTAAATGAAACGAGTTGTTACATTAGCTGATTTTGGAGCTCATTCTGGTAATGTAGAGCCAATATTTGAACTGTTTTTCCTCAACACCTTAAATAGGAAACAATTTTGTGTGCAAATATGTCAAGCTCCTGCACTTTAAAAAAAACAAAACGCAGAATGTTAGAAGATGGCCAAGAATAGCTTTCTAAAAGAGGATATGCCAATGTGCAGATCTTTGTACCAACAAAGAAACCCATCCAACGCCACTAGAATAGAACATACTATGTTGAGCCAAACTTTACAGTTTGTGATAAATCTAAAAGCTCCGTGACATTTGAAGAGGCATTCATATAAACTGCATCTCCATAACCAAACAAAGTTTTCAGCTAAAAAAAGTTATCAGTTAAACAGCTATCCAAACTATATGGCCCTATGGGAACAAGTAATTGACCCCTTAAACTATGTGGCAATCATTGCCATCGAGCACGTGAAGGAACTTGCAACAAGTTGTTTAGATTGTTGTGAAATTACATGCCACTGTTGTTTCGCAAAATTATTCTAATTCAGCCACTTTAGAGCATGTTCAACCACGACTGGCCAGTTTAGGTCATGCTACAGCATCACAATTAGATTTAGGCCATTCGGCCTTTCTTGATTTTATGATTTGTTGTTTGTTTGTGATTCAGAGGTGGTCTTGCTGGTGTGCTTTTGATCAGTGTCCTGATGCATAACCCAAATGAGCTTAAGGTCACACACTAAGAGCTAGACATTCTTCATCAGGATTTGGTGCTGTAGAGCAGAATTCAAGGTTCTATCAATGACAGCAAGTCCTTCAGGTCCCAAAGCAGCAGAGCAACCCCAAACCATCACACTGCCAGAGTTGAGTTTGACAGTCTATGTGATGTTAACTTTCTAAAAGGTGTTACATTTATGCCAGATGTAATGGGATGAACTCCTTCCAAAAGGTTCTACTGATGTCTTATCAGAATATCTCTCATAAGTCTTAGGTATCTTTGGATGGTTTTATGGACATGTTAGATGGCTCTTAGTGTTCTTTTTGAACAGCTTTGAATTTCCCCTTAGAATTCCCACCAATGGTATTTTTGCTGAGTCTATTTTTATTGTTGAATCATGAAAACTAACCTGAACTGAGGCAAGTGAGGCCTTCAGTGGTTTAGATGTCGTTATTGGTTAGTTTGTGACCTCCTGGATAAGTCGTTAATGTGCTCTTGTGGTAATTTCTCTCTTGGGAAGGTTCACCTCAGTTCCCTATTTTCTCCAGTTGCTCTCATTGAGGTTTACTGGAGTTCCAAAGCCTTAAAAATTACTTGTTTAGCCTACTTCATGCTGTCCTACAGGTTATATTTAAGAGATTTCTTGGTTCTACCAGTGTCATGAGTTGGTGTTGTTAAAAACCAATACAGTGAAGTGAAGTCCACCTCTGTGCAATCTAAGTGTCACATGATGTTTCAGTATAAACACACCTTTTCTGAAAGGCCCCAGAGGATGCAACACCACTAAACAAGAGGCATCACACCATGAAGACCAAGGAGCTCTCCAAACAAGTCAGGGACAAAAATGGGTGAGGTTTTAAAAAATATCCAAAACTTTGGTGATCCCTGGGGGCAGCACAAAAACCAAAGGTAACCCTGAAGGAGTTGCAAGGTTCCCCAGCAGGCACTGGAGTATCTGTCCTTAGGACCACAATAAGCCGTACACTATAGAGCTGGGCATTATGGAAGAGTGGCCAGAAAAAAGCCACTACTTGACGTTAAAAGTAAAAAGGCACGTTCTGAGTTTGCCAAACGGCATATGGGTGACTCCCCAAATGTATGGAGGAAGGTGCTCTGGTCAGATGAGACTAAAATTTACCTTTTTGACCACCAAGGAAAATGCTACGCCTGGTGCTAACCCAACACACCCATCACCCCAAGAAAACCATCATGATGGTGACAGGATCATGCTGTGGGGATGTTTTTTAGTCTGCCTGTGATTTGAGACTGGATGGAGGTTCACCTTCCAGCAGGACAATGCCCTGAAGCATACTGCTAAAGCAGCACTTGAGTGATTTAAGGGAAATATTTAAATGTGTTGGAATGACTTAGTCAAAGTTCAGAGCTCAATCCAATTGAGAATCTGTGGTTAAACTTGAAGATCGCTGTTCACAAGTGAAGACCATCCAACATAAAGGAGCTGGATCAGTTTTGTCCTAAGGAATGGGCAAAAATCCCAGTGGCAAGGTATGGCAAGTTCATAAAGACTTAACTGGAGCAATATTCAGCTGTAATTTGTGTAAAAAGTGGCTCTACAAAGTACTGACTTTAGGAGGGATAAACATTATTATTTTCTTATTTGCCATTTGCTTTACAATAAAAAAATAATAAACATCTGCAAAGTTGTAGGCATGTTCTGTAAATGAAATGGAGGAAACTATCGAACAATCCATTTTAATTCCAGGTTTGCACTCAGATTTGCACTACTACAACCTGCCTTTTATTTTTTTATATAAAATAAAACAGCTACCACTTTGGCCTTGCAGCAAGAAGGTTCTGGGTTCTCCTGGCCGAGGGTCTTTCTGGATGGAGTTTGCATGTTCTCCCCATGGATACGTGGGTTCTCACCGGGTACTCTGGCTTCCTCCCACAGTCCAAAGACATGCCTGTTTGGTTAATTGGTTTCTCTAAATTGCCCTTAGGTGTGAATGAGTGTGTGCATGGTTGTTTGTCCTGTGTGTGTCGGTTTTGCCCTGCGATGGACTGGCGACCTGTCCAGGGTGTACCCCGCCTCCCG
Organism: Crenichthys baileyi; assembly: GCA_036173005.1. NCBI lineage: Eukaryota > Metazoa > Chordata > Actinopteri > Cyprinodontiformes > Goodeidae > Crenichthys > Crenichthys baileyi. Next base: position 577,995 of record JAHHUM010000034.1, read on the forward strand.
CCCATAGACGGCTGGAGATAGGCACCAGCTTCCCTGCGACCCACTATGGAAGAAGCGGTAGAAAATGACTGACTGACAAATAGCTGTGCATACACATGTATGCACATACTGTTCCTTATATCTTAAATTGTATTTTATTTTCTAAGTTTATATATTTATACTTAATGTCTATATGCTCTGAGTGCCTGAAATCGAATTCAAATTCCTTGCTGGGCACAGAATTTTGGCCAATAAAACTGATTCTGATTCTGAAACATTTAACTGAGACCAAAAAGCAAAAATAAAATCTGTAAACATACTTTATCGCAGCACTGTACATTCTAACTTATATTTTTTGGCATACATACCTACAAATGTTGCTGTCCTCTTGAGCTCTGTGGAAACAGAAGTGAAATGCAAATGGAAAAGAAATGGCAGTGAAATGGCAGATCTTAAAAGACAAACACTTTTAGAGAAAAACAAAGGTTCACCCAGGGAGGACAGGTTTTCCAGATGAGCCTGGATCTCTTTCATCATGGTAGATGTTGTAACTCTCAGGGTGCCAAATGAAAAGGTGTCAATATTTAGATTGTTCATCCCTTTAGAGTCATCCAGGGCTGAAGGTGGAGAGGCCTGTGTGTTTCAGAGGGAGGTGTACATTGGACAATATCAAGATTAAAACCAGTAGGAAAAAATGCAAAAAAAAAAGATAAGAATTTAAAAATAAAAACACAGCTTTTTTTTGTATGCTGTGATAAACAGGACCTAAAGGTGGAGGACCTTCCTACCTGCAAGTCTGGGTTTCTTTCCAGTTCATCGATGGAGTTTCTGAGTCTATCAATTTCTCCTTGCAGCGTCTGCAGGAGATTTTGTGCTTCTCTTTTTACTTTTTGTCTCCTAAGAACAAAAAACATACAATGGTTAGTTTGAGTGAAACATAGTGTGCTCCATTAACTTTATAATATGGGTCTGTTGTCAACTCATGTATGCAGAGTATTTCATCAAATCCCCATCACATCATTGCGTATCTGCCATGTGATTCAGTGGCGTAGGATTATGCAATGCCTTCAGGAAATAATGCTCCAGCATGGTGTTGTTAGACACTGGAAACAGTGTAAAGCAGCTCTAACAATATTTTCAAACAGGGCTGACCTCTTCTCCAGAGGCTCGAGGGCTTTCAGCCGAGCGTCCTCCACTGATCTGATCACCTCTGAGAACACACTGTTGATCTGCAGCCACTCAGCATCCAAACTGCCCTGAAAACAGGGATGGAAACATACGGTCTGTGTAACAGATGAATCCAAACTGAAATCCAACACTGCAACAGTCTCTGCAGCTCACCTTGCAGCTTTTTTCAACTGATCTGACTTCAACCATCTTTTGCTCTCGAATGTGAATTTTCTGCTGTAACTGGACCTTTATCATGTCTTGCCTTGCCTTGATAGAAGGTAAAAGTAGAAGTAGAATTTCATGAGTGACTAACAAAATAAAGGTTCACAAAGCAGTGCCTTCTCCTCCATTGTGTGTGATTGTTTTGCTCTTGCTGTTTGCCTGCTTTCTGCACTGGATTTATAAGGCAGTTTGCACTAAACACACATAGGCGCAATCCTACAGTTTAAGTCATCCCATTGCAGTTGGCAACAATCTTTTCCTATTTTCTTTATTAGGTCACAGTTGTTCTCTCTTCAGCCACCAGAACAACAGATGCATGAGTGATCAAAATTATGTTTTACTTTTTTATTATTATAATTACCTTTGGTTGTATTGTTGTAAATGGCTAAACATTTGGCCATGTTGAGTTTTTTGGGGGGATTTAAATGTTCTGTTTTCTTCATGTCTCTCTTTTTAACTAAATCAGTGTACCTTCTGGCTTTGTTGTGCTTTTTAATACAACCATTGCCATGTCACTTCTGTTTTTATTAATTTTGTTTTCACCACCGGTGTTCAAATTTCACATTAATGCTTTTTCACTAGGTGAAGATGTTTTTTTAGGTTCTTTAAGTCCTCCAATTTGTACTTATGGGGTGGAAAGAAACAGTGACATTAAAGTTTTTATTTTAAAATTGGCATATATGGGGGTTAAAATTTCAGAAAATAAATGAATATTTGGTATGTACAGTGCAGACTTGAAGTTACTGATGGCAGTTGACCAAAGAAAAAAAAAAGTATGTACATAATACTTTTGTGGCAATTCTGTAAAGATAATTTTTTTATGTCAAAGGTGACAGAGAACACCCAACCCCATCAACCAGCACAATTCAAGATGGTTCTTCTTCACAAAGTTCATTTTCTTGGAATCTGTCTATTAAGCTCAGTTTTGAAGGCATCTGTTGGAACTTTGCATGCTTTGTTTTTTTGTATTTGACAAAAGTAACAACAGCATTTTGATCACAGTTCAGGAAAATGTATTTCAACAGAAAATTTTTGCAAAATCATCAGGATCGATTCTTCCCTGTTCCTTTTTTTGTAATGGCGACAGCACAACACATTTCTTTTTTTCGTTCTTGGACTTCAAGAACCACCAACTTGTGGCAGTTCTTATTTCCCCAGCATAATACACATACGGTAAACAATTAGAGTTTTCAAGAATGTGCAGTAATTTGCTCTGGCTGTGATTAACATAGATGTGATTAACATTTAAATGGCGGCAAACTGTCAGAGGAGAAATAGGCTGTATGTTTGGCCGGTCTACCTTTGCATCAAGTTTCAGAATTCAAAGCACGCGTAAACTCAGATTACAAACATTTAGCACCTGCAAACAGGGTTGTGCATCTGCCCCTTAGTCTGTAAACAGGTTCAGTGAGTTTGTACTGAAAGGAGATCCAACAGTGTCATCAAAAACCTAAATTCAACCAACACACACACAGGCAAAGACGATAAGTGGAGTTTTAAAAGATAAAATATCAGAATTAACATCCAATCTTATGAGCATGTTTGCAGTACACAGATCATAAACCAAGTAAATATTGAAATGACACCAATAAAAATGTTATACCTGCAGCAGTCTCTTAGCTTCTCTTTCTTTCTCCTTTTCATCAACCACTGCATCCTTGCCTGGGTCTTCAGAGGCCTGTATGAATACAGGTGGTCAATTCAACATAAAACAATCAACCAACATTAGAATCTCTGATTCAATCATATATTGATTGATGAGAAGATGGTCATATTGTCAGACATAAACAAAAGCATAAACGGGAAGTCAAAAGGTCAGTGGTTTACGGAAGTGACCAGCTGGGGAAAGGTGAATCGAGAGGTGGGGCTTTAACTTTCTACTTAGTAAAACTAAGGTGATTTTAGATTCTTAAATATGAAACTGAAGACTGGTATTTACACTTAAATCAAGTTGTGCATTGCGTTTTAAACACATCAAGTCCACCTGATGATTGCCTTGAAAGGATTGGTGTGCATTTGTATTCACCCACTTCACTCTGACATGCCAACTGCAATCTTGCAAAACCAACTGTTCATAAGTGACTAAATTAGCAAATAAAGACGATATGCTTCTAATTTATTCACAGCACAAATCCAGCTGTTCTCCAAGGTCTCTCAGAGAACATTTGTGAACAAACAAGATCATTAAGACCAAGGAACACAGGCGGGTCAGGGAAAAATAGTGAATAAATTCAAAGCAGGATTAGGTTCTACAACAAAAAGTTATGAATATGTAGGGTTTAACAGCAAACGTGGTCAGATGAGACTAAAGTTGAACTTTTTGGCTTACATGCAAAACACTATGAGTGGCCATAAAGTAAAAAATGCACATAATCCAGTGCACACTACAAAACATGGTGGTGGCAGAATCATGCTTTAAGGGTGCGTTTTTTTAAGAATGTTTTTGTTCTGCAACATATATAGGGAAGCTGGACAGTGTTGATAGGAAGATGAATGAAATAAATACCCGGCAGGTCTGGAGGAAAACCTGGAGGACCTAAGACTGGGGTATAGAGGCAGATTTACAATATTCTCGTGTTGGGAAGGCCCAGTCAAAGCACAGACCTTAATATGCAGGAGATTCTGTAGCAAGACACAAAAACTGATGTTCAAAGATGTTCTACATCCAATCTGACTGAGCTGGAGCTATTTAGCCCAGAAGAACAGTCAACAGTTATTTTATTGATTATCAGCTTTGACTTTAACATTAAAATTCACAGTATGAACCACTTGGACTTTTAAGTTTTATTTACAATTAGGTTTAACATTATCAATCTATTTTGGGTCATGTGTATAACAGTAATGGGAAGCTACAATATATTTTGAGCAAAACAACATCATCTAGTGGTATTATGTGGTTACAACAACACATCGTGTAGAACATTCCTTTTTGGATATCCTATCATGACCTAAATACGGGCCTTAACCTCCACAGGCTTAGATTAACTTCATGGTAAAATGTCTCATGCCAATGCAACAGTTTTTAGATTTGCATAACCATCTAATGAAAATACGTTTCCATTTTCTGGAGATTTTTTTGGTCAGTTTTGTTCAGTAGAAGGGGACCATATACAGAATCAATGTGACTGTAAACAACACTCTTAACTGTATAAGAAAGTTGCCGTACATTGATTGCAACAGAAGAGAAGTCTAGCACTCTACAGGCTTTTTTCGAGGATCCAGAATGTAGTTGGGAGTGTGGTGGAGTCTGAAAAACTGCAGAAGACATGTATCAGTCCACAAAAAGTCGCTCCTATTACATTTTACATAGTGTTTATGAAACCTACTTGATGTGACGGACTCGGTTGGTGGGATCCGCGATGGCGAAAAGCTCCTCTGAGTGGTAAAGATGTTTAAAGGTGATGATGTATCTGTCTGCAGAGGAAAAAGAAGTTGAAATTTCAGGATATATATTTTAAGGACACAGTTTCATCCACATAAATCTAAAAACTTGAGCCCAAAATCTGTTTTACCTGACAACTAAATGTAAACTCAAGAGTTTTAGAGGTCATCGGATTTTCAACCATATCTTGATAATCCTCTTCAGTTTGGACCTCTGTAGGAGAAATACAATCGGCCAGTATTAATGAAAGCTGCTCATTTTCTCATAATTTTTGCTCATAATAGAATTGTGGCAATACTCCATACTTGGTGAGTACATGTCCTGTTCTAGGGCTTGTGTGGGTCCACAGTTCATTTTGATGGGGAGGTTTGGAGACATGAACACTTTCTGTCAGACAGAAGTAAAAGATGTTTTAACTTTTTTACTCTCATACTTACCAGCCAATGATTGGTAGAATTCGTTGGAATGTCTATGTATCAGGAATTAGTATCTGCACTTGATCATACCTCCTCCTTTACTGGAGCTGTCAGAGCTCTCCCCTTGTCACTTTGATTGGATTGTTCCCACTTGTTGCTCCAAGAGTTCTGGTCATGTTCTGGGATCCTTATCGCTTTCGGCGTGCATCCCATCATCCCCTGGTGAGTTCGTAGGCCATGGTAAGTGGTTACTTTGGTCCAGCCACAGTGGCAAACCTGCCAGCTCTCTAACTCTGAAGGGTTTTATTGAGACACAAAAAATAATAATCTCTTTTAGTAAACAAATCTTTAATAAACTAAAATCTTTTCAGTAAACAGGCAACTCAAGAGTTCACATCGTGAAAGTTGTAGAAGAAGAGACAGCAGGGAATTATTTGGTCATTAGGGCTGCAAAGATTAGTCAGCAACAGAGAGAATTGCTGGGAAAAGCAAAGCCTTCTTTCAGCAGCAGCACAACTGCAATGCATCGGTATCGTAGCTGTGTCCCAACTTCAGACTGGTAAGGTTCTTTTTAGGGGTGGACTCGGCCCCGATTTCCTTATTTTTCGGAGATTGGTGATCAGCCAATACTTACATGTGAAACTGGTCCTATCCACCGATCTTATCTACTTGTCTAACCTAGTGTGTAAGTTTTTTTTCTTTTTAAGATGTTAAAAATGACAGACTAAAGGAACTACAATGCTCTAAACGTTTCATTTATATTTTAGAGCACTGCCTCGTGCAGTTAAAACAAGTTTGTATTGTTTCATGGGTATTGTTCAATATTTTTGAATAAATTAAGATTGGACCTTTGAAGATGTATTGTGACCTTACAACACCTGACAGTGTCAGGTATGAAAAAAAAAAAACGGCATCGGCCAAAATCGGAAATGGCAGGTCAAGCTTTTTAAGATCGGTAATCAGCGATTGGGCAGAAAACTGCGATCGGTGCACCCCTACTTTTTTTTAGGTAAAACGTGGGGACCAATATAATAGGGTGGGTAATTTAATGTCAATCAGATTTCACAAGATGGACATGTTGAACAAAACAGATAGATGTTATGTTCCTGTGGCACAAATCATTGTTTTAATTTACTGTGAGAAACAATAATAGTGTTGACATGTGTGCCAGCTTGATAAATTTTAGTCAAAAATGTACCACAACTGACGACAGAAGCTATGCACAGAAATGTATTGATAGATTATTCAACAACTAAAATATAAATGTGTTGCAGCTGCAATGTGTAGCACTCACCAGGCTTCACCGAAGTCCTGAAGATATCCGTAGAAAGGTCATTTAACTTGATTAGACTTGGTTGGTTAAAGCTTAGTGGAAGGTAACTATATAGTTTGCTCTCTGGGATGTGCATTCCCTTCGGTGTGCATCCCATCTTCCCCTGGTGAGTTCTCAGGCCCTGGTAGGTGGTCACTTTGGACCAGCCGCAGTGGCAAACCTGGTGGCTCATGTTGGACAGGTTGTTTTTAGAGCTCTGGCCTGAAGGAAACACAGGAAGTACCATCAGTTCCTTTCAGTCATACATAGGACCAGCTGTAGTGAACCCTTGTTTACCTTCTTCGTTGGGTCTGTTGATCAAGTCTCTCCTGAAGCTCCTGTTAAACACATTTTAGGAAGATAATAAACACCCGTTTGAACATTTTATTGCTCCTTTTATGTTCTATAGTTGTTTGTATAAAGATGTACTTTAAAATTAGGCTGCAAGGTTGGTAGCACTGATGCCTTGCAGCAGAGTTTGCATGTTCTCCCTGAACATGTTAGGTTTTCTCTGGGTATTCCAGCTCCTCCCATGGTCCAAAACATGACTGTTTGCTTAGTTTAAATTGCCCATAGGAGTTAATGTGTGCGGGCCTGATTGTTCATTGGTTCTGTCTGTATTGCACTTTGATGGACTGGTGACCTGTCCAGGTTGCTGCCTGCCTTTTGCCCAGTGACCATCTGAGAAAGCCTCCACCACCCAGAACTGTTTATTTTCTCAAACATATCTTCAATGCTGTTGTTACTAGCATTATTTGCTCTGATAAATGCCAGTCTTTGTATATGTTCACTCTTCACTTAAACATGCTGTAGTACAGTCGCTCATCAACAACTTACTCCTTTTTTATGTATTTTAATTTTTATTCACTTTTTTAAATGGCGTTCTTATCCAAGGTTGTTAGAGAAGCAGGTTTTTCATCATTTCTTTTCATGACTTCTGTCTGCTTTAAAAACGGCCTGCAATGACTCATCAGATGTATCCCAGATCTTGAGACTTTTAAATGTTCGTCAAAACAATAAGATATTTCCATGGTTTTTAACTCAGATTGAGGTGGACTTCCAAAATGTTGATTTGTTTCATTCTATTTAATTATTTAATACATGTTTTATAGTCAGTTTGGACCTTTAGCTATAATAAATGTACATTTGATCATATTGACTATTTTGGTCAGCTTCTGTTGTTTTATAAGTGCTCTTGAAGCAAAGTTTGTGTTGAGTTCTTAAGTTATGAAGAAAACCTGGAAGCGTATAAATTGATTTGTCTCCCTCTAGTGGTACTGATCAGCTTAGACTGAAACCTGTTGCATTTTGTACACATTTAAAATCAAACTGGAGAATAAAAACAAACAGCTGCTAATGAAGAAAAGGTGTAAAAAGACAGAATCAACCTATAAGCATTTATAGGTTTTAGCTTGCAGGATCAGACAAGATATAAACTGAAAGATTTCATGCGTTCAATAACCTAGATTATCTGCAAAGCAAATGCAAAGCATTTCATAAGGAAGTGTAATAGAGGAAATATTTAAAATATTTTTTGAAAGCTATTATGTGTGTCTGTATAACAAACTAAACCATCTTTGTGAAAAGACAAACCACTCATAGATGACTGCCCCAGGGTTCCGACTCCAAATGTTTCTGTAGGTAAATAAGCTAACCAATTTTTCCTTTGAAGATCCTGGCTCTGACCAGACGAGGTAGCTGTGTTTCACTCAAACAAATTAGATCATATATTTTATTGATGTTTTCTTTTCATTTGTGCTCCATTAGTTGCCCATTCCTCTTTGCAAAATTGACTGGATTGCCTTGTTTTTATCTCCATTAATCTTCCCATCAACTCTGACCAACTTCCCTTAAGAAAAGCATCCCTGCAGCATGATGCTGTCACCACCATGTTTCACTCTCAGGATGGTATGTTCAAGGTGACATGGGATGCTACGCAGAGGCCAGAAGGTTACTTTTTGGTCTAATCTGACTAAAGGACCTTTTTCCAAATGTTTGCTGTGACACGTGACAAACTGTGGACTTCTGGTGGATTTTTTCAACAATGTCTGATTAATGCATTCCCTACAAGGCCTGTCTAGATGGACACTCTGTTTACTTTCAGATAACTAAGCTGTTGTTTGAGATGTTTTAAGCCTGGGATATTGTTTTGCAACCTAACTTCTCTGTAACATTATCTCTGACTTGTCTGCTGTGTTCCTTGGTTTTCATGATGTCCTATATTGTTCTCCCTTCATAGAATGGCTGGATTTATCCACGTGGGTGGACTATGTCCTAAATGGGTAACCTCTCAAGCACTGGATTTTATTTAGTGGTATCAGATTTGTGGGTATTGAATACAAATGGAAACCATACTTTTCAGATTTTTGTTTGTAAAACATTTTGAAAACCATGAATCTTTTTCCTTTCACTATGGAATAATGCACTGCTATGTGTTGGTTTATCACATAAACTTCTGGGTGATTGCTTTCACAGGTGTGGCTGTTACTTGACAAACGTGAGGCACTTTAAACCGCTGACTTCCATGCTGACTTGTGTTGTAACTTATTTTCTGGGAATAAAATTGTATTCATGGGTTTTTAGGGGCAAAAAAAGTCCAATCAGCTCTCGTATGCTGTAAAAAAAATCATTCATTGTAGATAATGCTTAAAATGGAAAAAAGGAAAAAAAATGTATAAGTAGTTCTTATGACACAGAAATGTTTAAATGCACATGAAGTCAGAATCACACCCTGACCGGACTTTGGAACAGCTACAGAGAGATATATTGTTTCTACATTCTGCATCTGATTTAAGTCTGAAAGCAGAAACTGTTTTAATGACGTCTCAAAGCTGTAGACACGCTTCTCTTACCTATTTTAAGATTTCTTCCTAATAAAGACAAGCACACGTTTTATCCTGTGTTTTATGGTCACATCTTTCTTCCCACTGATAGTAGCTGTGAGACCAGCACATACAGCCTACATGACAGCACTGCTGAACTTGTTTGCCTTTACTATTACCCAGGGTGTCTATTCAAGGAAATTATCATCTTGTAATGATTTGTGATTATCCATTTTAATTTTACCTTTAATTGCCTGCAAACCATTCCTGTTGTTAAACATAATACTGCTTAATGAAGTTATATTTAATCACTCTGAAACGTTATGAAACAGATTTCCAATAAAAACCAACATTAAAGTGCAGACACCTACCTAGAGCTGCCTCACATCGGTGCTCCTCTGGTTGATCTGAAAGTAATTCTCCTCTCTCTGCCTATCCTCTTCTGCTCTGAACGCTTTCAGTTTCATTTCAGCCAACAGTTGAGTGCAGGAGGTCTTGCAAATGTAGTGAGCAGTATCTGTTGACTTTACAGGGCTGTTTAATCATAACTTGTTGGAAAAGTTTTGGTGCTACTACATGCATTCCACTACTGGCACTAAAATGCAGGCTGATGCCCATACTGTGAAACAGTACCCCCTCCTCCACCCTCGACTGCTTTTGCTTTTTTGTTTTTTTTCTCACACTTATATGTTTCAGATCATTACATACATTTTAATATCACACAACGATAACCTGAATAAATACAAAATGCAGTTTTCAAATGATTTTATGTATTAGGGAGGAAAAGTTTCCAAACCAACCTGCCCAGTGTGATAAATGTTCTTGCTGGTAATAACTGCCATCAAGCGTTTGCAACAACTGTCAGTTAGATCATTGTTCTGCTGCTCAACCCAAGTGTGCTTGAGCTTAAGGTCATGAACTGGCTGGAGGTTATCCTTCCAGATTTTCTGCTAGAGAGCAGAATTATGGCAGCTCGTCCAGGTCCTGAAGCAGAAAAGCACCCCCAGACCATCACACTGCCTCCACCATCTGTGACTGCCGGTGTGATGATGTTTTTCTGTGTTAGTTTCATGGGAGATGATAACGGGATGAACATGCTCCGAAAAGTTCCATGTTTGTTTCATCAGTCCACAGAATATTTTCCTAAATATCTTGGAGGTGTTTCTGGCAAATGTGAGACGGACCTTTGTGTTCCTTATTTGCAGTTTTTTTCACCTTGGAGCTCTCCCATGGAAGCCATTTTACCTCTTTCTCTTACCTCTTTCTTATCAATATATCTGACATTAAACATTAGATGAGGCCTTTAGATGTTATTCTGGGTTGTTTAGTGACTTGTAGTTTTGGTAGGCCGACCCCTCCTGGGCACGTTCACCATTTTTCTCTCTTTTCCTGAGTAATGGACCTGGTTTCGTAATCCTTTCCAGAGGGTGACTTATTGATTTCTTAGATGTTTTAGCCTTCTTCATGTTTTCAGAAAGGTTCTATTTAGGTTATTGCCTGATACATGTCTCAGGCCTGGGTGTGTCATCATTCCAAAACATGTTATTAATCAGTTCATTCATGATTTAACTAAAGAGCTAAAAGTTTTCCATGTAGGGCCAGTTTGGTTTGTATAGCTCATTCCCATAAATAAATATACTATTATTGGTGAAATGCTTTCTGTATTTATTAGGGTTACCTTTGTCTGTAGGCAGGTGCCAAGTCAGTCAGTAATTTTCTACCGCTTATTCCATAGTGGGTCGCGGGGGAGCTGGTGCCTATCTCCAGCAGTCTATGGGCGAGAGGCAGGGTACACCCTGGAGAGGTCGCCAGTCCATTGCAGGGCAACACACAAACAACCACACACACACACACACACACAGACTAAGGGCAATTTAGAGTGACCAATTAACCTAACAGGCATGTCTTTGGACTGTGGGAGGAAGCCAGAGTACCCGGTGAGAACCCACGCATGCATGGGGAGAACATGCAAACTCCATGCAGAAAAACCCCCGGCCGGGAGTCGAACTCAGGACATTCTTCCTGCAAGGCAACAGTGCTACCCACTGCGCCACCGTGTAGCCCCAGGTCCTAGAGTGCTAGAGAATAAAATCTGCATCTCTACGGAGCTTCAAAGCAGACAGAAGCAAGAGGTGCTCAGAAAGGTTCCTGATAGATGGCTGCACTGAGATTGGACTTGATAGCAAAGTGGACCAACACCAGCAGACGACATGGCTCCTCACATCATCAATGACTGTGAAACCCTCTCAATGGACCTCAAACAGTTGGACTCTGGAGTTCTCCGCTCTTTCTCCAGACTCTGAGACCTTTCTTTCTAAATGAATTGTAAAATTTGGTTTTATTTCAAGAGGACTTTGGACCACTGAACAGTCCAATTGCTGATTTAGGAGTGACTTCACAGAAGGCATGTTTTTTCCATTTTCTTCCACACTTTTTCCTTTCACTTAACTTTAAAGACACGCTCCTATATCGTTGGAACAGACGATCACATTAAGCACTCTGGAATAGATGGGTTTTGAGTTTACACTTGAAGAAATAGTGTCAGTATTGTGAATATCCAGAAGGAGAGAATTCCAGAGTTTGGGAGCAGAGCAGGAGAAGGCTTTGCTCCCCATTGTGCTGAGGTTGGAAGGAGGAACAGTGATGTGAATGGAGGAATATCGAAGGATGTGGTAGGGAGTAGAAACACAAAGGAGGTTGTTTTGACTGAATATGGCTGGAGTGGAATATATATATATATATATATATATATATATATATATATATATATATATATATATATATACACACACACACACACGCATGACAATAAATCATCAAGAGCCACTCAGTCCATGATGTAACTATCAGATTTAGCCATTAGGATAACTTTTACTAGATAACAATATTTAAAGATTAATGAAGTACTGAAACAAAAACAGTGGATGAGAGTTGGTTTTAGAAATTGTTTATTCCACTAATTTAAGTTTGACAAAATATAGGAAAAAATTGTTGTCATGGTTACAGAGACATCATTGGTTTAAAAAAAAAAAAAAAGGTTAAAAGCAAACATGGAACATTTTGATTTTTACCTCGTTAACATTACAACCACATACTTTAATGTATTTTATTAGGATGTTGTGTAACAGACCAACACCAATCAGTGCATAACTGTAACTGGAAGAGAAATGAAACAGGGTTTTCTAATTTATTACAAATCTGAAAAAAGTGACTTGCATTTTTATTCGCACAATATATATTAAATCTGCAGCTGCATTCAACCCTGTTTACTCTGGGGCCCCTAAATCAAATCTAGTCGATTGTTAATTGAGTACATCTATGTGTAATTTATTCTCTGTATAAATACAGCTGTTTTGTGAAGGTTTGTTAGAGGAACAAATAGCATAATTTAGACCAAGATACACAGCAGACAGCTCAGGGATTCATTTATGTAAACGATTAAAGCACTTTTAGGTTATAAAAAAATCCCAAGTTTTGAACATTCCAAAATGCACAGCCCAATCCATCATCTGAAGATGGAAGGATAATTAAAACCTGCAAATCTACCAAAACATGGCTGTCCACTTACACTGACAGCTGGAGGAGAGCATGAGCAAGACAAGCAGCAAAGAGATCATCGGTGGAGGCAGCATCAGAACCTTCAGTTTCTTGATGTGGAAAACTGGTGAAGAAATACCCTAAAAGACTTGGAGCTATAACTGAACCTAAAAGATTTTCTAGAAAGAGAAGTTTTAGAAACAATGTATCCTTTTACTTTCACTGCACAGTGATGCACTGCTTTATATAAGTTTGTGGTTGGAAGGTGAAACAATGCAGGTCAGTTCAAGGGGTATGAATAACTATCAAAAAAATTATATAATCTTTACCATAGTAAAAAAATATCTATAAAAACTTGTAACATTCACAATGATCTACACATTAATGCAAAGTACTGTTCTCCACCATCCACACTAATGTTCTTAAAGGCCTTTGATTTGGTCAGAAAAGACAAAAGAGACAAAACAAATAAAAAAAATAATCATAAGCACAGCTCTCACCAGACTAGTCACTTCTGAACACAGTTAGGTACCGGGGATCAGATCATAACAAGGCCAAATCCAACACTCCCCCTCTCTGTGGTTTCTCTTTCAAAGGAAAAGGAAACTTAAACACTCTGGGAACGGCATGTTGTTTGCATTTGGAATCACATGGAAGCCAGTTTACCCCTCCCCGGAGTTTCCCTTTGCGGTTTGACATGCCCTGACAACAACCGGTGTGGTTGCTAACCTCCAGCTCCCACTGGCAGTTGGTGCAAGGGGAGCTGCTCAGCCTGAAGATGTCAGATGCACCAACATAAAAGCATCTGGGAATTTTTGCTAGTTTGAGAGTAATGACTGTTAACATGATGTAAATTTGACTACATATGAGCTCAGACTTAACGAGTTCAATATTACAGTATCCAGTATTGCATCTCTACTGACTGCTGATTTACACATGAAACCTTTGGTATGTTTTAAAACACTATGGGTCTGATCTTCAAAGATCCTAAATAGCAGCTGCTAATTTGCATGTACTATAAATAAATTGTACGTGCAATAAGTGGGCGTGTTCCGTGCGATTTTCAAAGATTGCACGTGCAATGGATAACAGGGGCAAAACAGGTGCAGACCGCCCTATTTAAATGAGGAAATTGCGTGTGCTGCTGGTTTGAACAAGAGGGAAAGCAAACAGATCCTCTGCTGTGTTGCTAGAAATAAGCAGGGATTGTTGCGCTGCATCATTATAAATGATCCAGTTACTGATTTTTTCCTTCTGTTCCGTTTGGCCCTTGCTTTTCTGGACTGCTGAAGTTAGATAACTTTTGTTGTGCTGCTCACAGCAGGTTTGTCATCTGCCCTGACGAGATTATTTCTCTTATCTTGCTCGACATAACTCGCAACAAATTGGCCAATCAATATTAACAATATAAAAGCCAAAAATGTCTGTTCATTAATTTGCCTCCCTTGATCTTTTAATTATTTTCAGAGAATCATCGGGTTTTGTTGTTTTTTTAAACAGCCACAATATTTAAGTCTGAATGTAATATCAACAAAGTAAAAATAGATTGTTGTAGGAGTTGGCAATCTGTATGTTATAGCTTTGCTAATTTTAAACATAGCGTCACATAACTGTCCTCCAAAAAAGTTAATTCGAACATTTATGTATGTAAAAATAAATTATTTTGTGATGATTTTACTAAATTCATTTTGCTTGTTTTGCCAATATTTTAACGATATACAATGTGTTTGATTGTTTAAATAGTTTTTTGGTGACACAGTAATTTTTAACTGCATAAACAAAACTCTCCCCTGGCATATGTTCACATTTAAACAACGTAATCAAACTGAACCCATTCCAATTGCCCTGCAATGACATAACGTTACTGTCAATAATGCAATGTGTTTTGTTTGGTGACAAGGTTAAACCATACACCGTCTTTGTCAACACATGGAAAAGCTGCCTTAAAATGGTGATTTTTCATCTGCTAAGAAGTGATTTTAGCCTCCAGTTTGCAAATGAAGGATTCAATCTGCCTTATAATGTCTAGTTCTTTCCTATTAATTATATTATCAACATCAAAGCGCAGTGGGTCTTTTGCATGATGTGCCTATTACAGGCTGTGCGCGTTTGATCAATTCTGTGCGCATTTTGCCATGAACAGGTTTGTGCGCATTCAGCAGATGATCTCTGACAGCGATGTGTTGCAAGGAGTTTTACCATAGGAGAAATATCCTGGCTTTTATTTGTGATTGGCTCCAAATCAGAGCTTAGATAATCCTACATAGAATCCTTTTTATTTCTGACAACCCAAATCTGTTGGCACATGTACAGAAGAGCGGTTTGCATGCGGTTTTGTACACGCAAACCTTTTGAAGATCAGGCCCTACATAAACTGAAAAATATTCTTTCCATAACACACAGGAGTAAAAGCTGTGCAGAGAGCAGCTAAAACACTCTTCATTGCTCAAATGAAAGCTCTAAATTTACGAGACAGGAGAACTTTTTCAGTATCTTTTGTCCCGCATGCAATTAACATAAAGTGCAATAAAGTATGTTACAAGCTAGATTATCAATGAGGCATATCGAAGCATAAAGTAAACATGCTAATGTTTACTCTACGTTCATCATGAAAACATGATCAGCAGGAGCAGGACGCGAGTTTCTTAAAGAGTGCCACCATATGTGTCAACTCGGACATATGTTCAGAAACAGGTGATGCTTGTTTTAGCCGAATATTACGGCTAACCTGCAGAAACTCCAGTTAACAAAAAATATATGTTGCTGTCAAGAAAACGGACTCTGCACTATCCAGAACATCATTATAGAGTTAAGTGTAATATTAATGAAATGCAGATTGTTATGCTAGTGATTTTTAAGGCTTCTGAGTTTCAAGACATAAATGGCATATTCTTTTCTTTAATTTTAATGAATTCGTCTTGATATCACCTTAAATGACTCTGATCAGAGCAAATAAAAGGCTGATTCCGCCTTACGTTGCACTTTAAGTTGGAGCAATACAACAATATAAGATGATAATGGATGAGAACATGTTAGAGATCTGCCAAAGCAAAGATTGCTACATCTTCTAAATTATAAAGCACATTGCTGTTCTACACTCTTGGACATTTTAATTTAGTTTTATGTTCCTGCTTTTCCTCGTTTCATTGACTAAATTATGAAACATAAGCACACTTTGCTTGATCTTTGTTATTGCTTACCTTTTGAAAATAATTTTTTTACAAAGGCAAAACAATCTAAAACCTACTTCAGGTCTTTAGCATCGCTCCTGGGAATACGATTTAAAATCTATCCAGAAGCATGCCCTTAATGCTGCTGCATGATTTTTCTGAAGAAGAGTTTTTTTTACAAAGGGGGCTTTCCTAAAATCATGATATGATAGCTTTGTACGTGTCCTTTACCAGTAATAGTAAAGTTTTTTGGCATTTTTAGTAGAATATGACCTGCATGCCTAATAAAAGCTCAAGTTGCACATAATTTTTCCCCTTTCCCAAAGATTTCCATTCTGTCCAAATCTACGAAGCTGTTTTAGCAAAACCCAGCCTTTGTATATACACTTTAGACATATTTTATATTGGATGCCTGAGTAGGAAACATACTCTCTGCTTTCTGTTCCACTTCAAAATTCCATATAATTAGTTTTTCCCTTTATTTCAGATCGGTTTTACAGTAATGCTTGCAGACATTTCTCCTTTTCTTGTCTCTCCTTTAGTTGGACAATTTATGCCTATATGATCTTAGTTGAAAACATCCGAGCCAGGTCCTTCACCTGAAATACATCAGACAATAAGCCAAACTTCTGATGGCACCATAAACCATTATTGTACACAGGACAGATGTAAAAGGATTTCAACGGAGTCTAAAGTTCAGTTAAAGTAGGCTAAAGTGATGTCATACCTTTGGACCGGTGGAGACACCTGTGAGCTGGGAGCCTTCATCTGCTACAGCCAAACGTCAAGACATTATAGTGATAAAACTTAAATATGCAAACACATTTTTGAAAATGAATGACTATTCAGCAGAATTATACATACAGCTTCTGCCTTCCTGATGCATGCTGGCCTTTGATGTTGCAGTTTTCATGTTGGTCAGAGTATTTGTAAAGTCTGGTGACTTCTGGTAGAAAAAGTCAAATATGAACTGATAATATTGGTCAACCTCTAGAACGGATGTTTTGTTACAAAACTTGCAAAAATAAATCTGCGAGATTTTACGCAGAAGCAAAGAAGTTTTAAGTATCTCTGACTGAGATCAATATAAAACCCTGTACCTGTGCCAGTTTTACTCGGTCATGATCCTCCTCCTTTAGTTGAACTTTCGTTTCCTGGGATGTAGTTTGTAGAAATCTTTGAGCCCTAAACTTCACCTATAAGATATTCAGCATCTAAGTAAATACAGTAAAGAATGATGCAGCAAAAGTACCACAGCTAGAACATAAAAAATGCAAACTATAATGCAGTAACAGGTAAAGCAGGAAAACCATTTGTAGAAAAAAAGAACAAACTCTCTTTCTCAGCTGGTTACGTTAGATGAAGTACCTGTGATGTAATGTGTCTGCTTCCTTGTCCCTGTTTTGCCTTCGGCCAGGCTGCTGTTTCCTCCATCGAAAACATCTGAGCCAGTTCCTTCACCTGGAATACATTTCAGGGCAGGTGAAATATGCGTGTGGAAGTTAGTTTCACTCCACAAGACATTCAACGAAGAACCTGCAGTACCTTCATGCAGGTGGAGATGTCAGGCTCGGCTGTTTCAACCGCTGCAGAGAACAGCAACAACGACAGCTTCATTTTGTTAATAATTAAGAAATCATCCTGTGATGAACAACACTGATACATACATGGTGATAGAGCCTCCGTCTGTGACCTTTCTGCTGCTGTTGGTGTTATATCAGCTGTTATATCTGTAGCACTCTGTCATAAATGAAAGAAAATGTATATTTTGGTAAATAATTTTTTAATATCTAGCATAGAAGTGATCTACACTGAGCAGAATAATGAGGTGAAAATCTTTTATAGGACTGAGCTCAGGGTTCATTGTCCATTTGGAAGACACTTTTGTCCCCAGGCTTCAACTTCCTAGATTATGTTTTAAGATGTTGCTTTAATATATCCACATAATGTTCTTTCCTCATGATGCTATGTATTTTGTAAAGTGTACCTGTTCCTCCTGCAGCAAAACAACCCACAACATGATGCTACCCCTGCCGTACTTCACAGTTGGGATGGTAAATTATTGTTGAGTCACAGTACTGTTGACCATGTAATACTGATGAAATGTGGTGTGAATTTATGAAGTTCATGTTCTTAGAATTTTATTTCTTAAAAGACTGTTTCTTTACTTTCATAATAAAACACATAGGCTGCTATTTAACTATTAAATTAATTCCATTAACTTTGTGGTTTTATTTTTCCAATTGAGCGTTTGAATGTTTTACAAAAAAACTCAAATAATTGGATATTTGTTTAATTAAAACATGCTTTGGAAAACATGAAGCGTGGTAAGGTGTATTCGTCACTTCCTGTTTTCACTGTTGCACTCGGTGGATTGTTTGGTGTGTTGAGGCTCTCTCAGTTTGATCCGATTTCTCTTTACGGTTGTATCTCTGACTTGTTCTAATACATAAGCACATTAAAACACATACTTTTTGTTGCTGTATTTAACGTTTGGGGACTCTCCGTGTCTTACACGGTTTTTCAAGTAGTGGTAAGGGGTCGCTAGCTTAGCATTAGCTTCAGCTCCACCATGGCTACCCGTTCTGCTGTTTCTCTCTCTGAGTCTCCTCTCTCCTGCTCTCTGTGTCAGATGTTCAGTTACTCCTCTGCCTCCTTTAGTGATAATGGTACATGTAATAAATGTAGCATTTTCGCAGATTTGGAGGCGAGGGTGTCGGAATTAGAGGCCAAGCTCCGCGCTGTTGAAAAACAAGCAGATAGCCAAGGCCCCTTACCCAGCGGAGCCACCGAGGGTAGCTCCCCATAGCAGTCCTCCAGCAAAGCCCGCGCAGCTGAGTCCTCAGGCCGGCTGGGTGACGGTTCGTAGAAAGCATAGTCCCAGATCCCAGCCCATGGGTCACTACCAACCCGTCTGCATTTCTAACAGATTTTCCCCGCTCAGTGACACACCCACTGAGAAGCTGACAGCCGGCAGCTCCATAGTCATAAACATGGCACTAGAGACACCAGCGACCATAGACAAATGTCTGCCAGGGGCCAGAACGGGCGACATCAAATCCTACCCAAAACTGCTGGCTAAGGATAAGCACAGGGGTTGGACAATGAAACTGAAACACCTGTCATTTTAATGTGGGAGGTTTCATGGCTAAATTGGACCAGCCTGGTAGCCAGTCTTCATTGATTGCACATTGCACCAGTAAGAGCAGAGTGTGAAGGTTCAATTAGCAGGGTAAGAGCACAGTTTTGCTCAAAATATTGAAATGAACACAACATTATGGGTGACATACCAGGGTTCAAAAGAGGACAAATTGTTGGTGCACGTCTTGCTGGCGCATCTGTGACCAAGACAGCAAGTCTTTGTGATGTATCAAGAGCCACGCTATCCAGGGTAATGTCAGCATACCACCAAGAAGGACGAACCACATCCAACAGGATTAACTGTGGACGCAAGAGGAAGCTGTCTGAAAGGGATGTTCGGGTGCTAACCCAGATTGTATCCAAAAAACATAAAACCACGGCTGCCCAAATCACAGCAGAATTAAATGTGCACCTCAACTCTCCTGTTTCCACCAGAACTGTCCGTTGGGAGCTCCACAGGGTCAATATACACGGCCGGGCTGCTATAGCCACACCTTTGGTCACTCATGCCAATGCCAAACGTCGGTTTCAATGGTGCAAGGAGCGCAAATCTTGGGCTGTGGACAATGTGAAACATGTATTGTTCTCTGATGAGTCCACCTTTACTGTTTTCCCCATATCCGGGAGAGTTACGGTGTGGATAGGCCCCAAAGAAGCGTACCACCCAGACTGTTGCATGCCCAGAGTGAAGCATGGGGGTGGATCAGTGATGGTTTGGGCTGCCATATCATGGCATTCCCTTGGCCCAATACTTGTGCTAGATGGGCGCGTCACTGCCAAGGACTACCGAACCATTCTTGAGGACCATGTGCATCCAATTGTTCAAACATTGTATCCTGAAGGCGGCGCCGTGTATCAGGATGACAATGCACCAATACACACAGCAAGAGTGGTGAAAGATTGGTTTGATGAACATGAAAGTGAAGTTGAACATCTCCCATGGCCTGCACAGTCACCAGATCTAAATATTATTGAGCCACTTTGGGGTGTTTTGGAGGAGCGAGTCAGGAAACGTTTTCCTCCACCAGTATCACGTAGTGACCTGGCCACTATCCTGCAAGAAGAATGGCTTAAAATCCCTCTGACCACTGTGCAGGACTTGTATATGTCATTCCCAAGACGAATTGACGCTGTATTGGCCGCAAAAGGAGGCCCTACACGATACTAATAAATTATTGTGGTCTAAAACCAGGTGTTTCAGTTTCATTGTCCAACCCCTGTACAGTAAGACTGTTATTCACGCTGGCGGTAATGACATCTGGTTACGCCAATCGGAGGTCACCAAAGTTAGTGTTGCTTCGGTGTGTAAGTTTGCCAAAACAATGTCGGACTCCATAATTTCTGATCCCCTCCCTGATCTGATTAGTGACAACATGTTTAGCCGCATGTTGTCATTCAACCGCTGGCTGTCTAGGTGGTGTCCAGAAAACAATGTGGGTTACATTGATAATTGGCGAACATTTTGGGGAAAACCTGGTCTGATCCGGAGAGACGGCATCCATCCCTCTTTGGATGGAGCAGCTCTTCTTTCTAGGAATCTGGCCGAATTTATTAGTTCTCCAAAACTCTGACAACCAGACCAGACCAGGAAGCAGGGTCGTAGTCTAATACTCCACTCTGCAGCTTCTGTACTGCTACCCACCCATTACCCTATTAAGACAGTGTCTCGCCCACAGCCAAAATTGAATAGATTAAAAAATAATCTAAAACAAGAAAATCAGGAAAATCTAATAAAAATAAACACAACTCAGACTAAAAATAAAAATAAAACGATTAAACTACTAACAAAAAATTAAAACCAATTCAAATTATTGTGAAATTTTTGAAACACCACAATGCAGCATTCATGAATATAAAGGTGTTCTAAAAATGTTTATATTTGGGTCTGTGTTAGAAAAAATATGAAGTAAAAATAAGCTTTTTATTAGTTGCTGAACTGATGTGGAACAGAAAAACTCCAGAGTAAATACAAAGAAAACAGGGAAGTTAGGTAAATCACAGTAAAAGCATTAGAATGAATTTCTAAAACAGGAACACAAAATTAGCCTGACTCACTCTAAACTTGAAAACTGGCTCTGAGTTTATCTGTTTTTTTCTTCCTAGATGAAGCCTCTAAAGGAGCTACATCCACTAACATTTTACTTATCCTTCCCATAGAAAGTACTCCTGGATCAGTGCTTCTGTGCTCTTTTTTCTTTTTGTCTCTGCTCTGTTCTCTCAAACCCCCAGTCGGTCGTGGCAGATGGCCGCTCACACTGAGCCTGGTTCTGCTGGAGGTTTCTTCCTGTTAAAAGGGAGTTTTTCCTCTCCACTTTTGCTACATGCATGCTCAGTATGAGGGATTGCTGCAAAGTCAACGCCAGTGACTGTCCACTGTCTCTACATGCTCGTCAGGAGGAGTGACTGTTACAAATCACGACTGGATACAATCTGATAGGTTTCCTAAGTTAGAAAACTTTTTAACCAATTTGAATAATAAACTGAATCTGACTGCATTGTTCAATGATTAGGATTAATTGGAATGTATGTACCTGACCTGAAATCTGTATGATTCGACTGAATTGACTTTGTGAGACGTCATGGGTTGTGAAATGGCGGTATAAAAATAAAACTGAATTGAATTGAATTGAAGCTCAGAAAATCAAATGGTATAAAACAGAATTTGGGAAAAAAAAAGAATTCTCGAGGCTCTAGAATAGTATGATATGCTGATGGTTCATACAGCGACCAAGCTAACTTCAAACAGCAATACAAGAATAGACCCGTTTTACGCATTCAGCCATGAACATATTCATTAACACGTAGTGTACCACTTATGGCAGCCATATTGGATTTAATGTCCCATTTAGCGGCGTTGTAGTTGATTTTTTTTGGCTTGGAACTGAAAATTTCACTGACTAATGAGAACTTATGAGCTCTGTTTCATTAAGCACATTACATCAAATCAACATCATGCAAACAGTAAATAGTCTACACACACAAATGCTAGAACTGTTAATCAGCTCTAGGGAAACATGAATAACCACGACTATCTTTGCTAATGATGCACCAACCAAATGGTCAATAATCAATTATCAGATTTTCCTGATTGGCTGTGAATCTACAGAAAAATCAGATTTTTTTCTTGTTCATGAAAAACAAAAACTTT
The DNA here is from genome assembly GCA_036173005.1 of Crenichthys baileyi. NCBI lineage: Eukaryota > Metazoa > Chordata > Actinopteri > Cyprinodontiformes > Goodeidae > Crenichthys > Crenichthys baileyi. The sequence goes on from JAHHUM010000034.1 coordinate 600,294, forward strand.
GATTATTATTTTTATTAAAATTACAAAAACCTGTACATGATTTAAATTCTTTTCATTATTACCTGCTCAACAATAAATTAAACACACATTTTAACAAAAAACAAGGAAAATTGTTTCTGTAGAAAATGAATCAGTAAATGATTGGAGATCAAAACATAAATAGGGTCTTGCAGGTTTGCCCAGTTCTAACCCTAACCCTAACCCTAACCCTCCCCTAACCCTAACCCAGAAAAAAAAAACAGTATACAAAATCAAAATTTTTTTTGGTTGATTATCTTTGGCTAGATTAGATTTGTGTGTGTAAGAACATGATATGTTTCATTCTTGGATTTTTTTAATAAAGAGATACAAAGTCAGCACCTGTCAGTAAAAGTCAGCAGATGTTTGTGGTTCTATTAATTATAAATTCAACTAAAAGTAAAGTACATGGTTGATAAAAGGTAAATACATTGTGTTGTACCTTAAATCTTCCATTCTAAGGAGATTGTAATTTATTTATCTTCTTTGAAAGGCCTTGCATCAGTTAAAATTGCACCCTAACCGCCTGCATCTACCACTTGAATTGGCAAACCAAATTTAGGCCATACTTAAATTGTGTCAAAGAGCCGCAAATGGCCCCCATGCCGCACTTTGGACATCCCTGGTTTAGAGTTTGATAAAAATTTAATATTGTTTTTTACCAATATTTGTTAAATTTAATTGTTAAATTAAAACAGTTTGGGTTTGAACAAATAAGCTTGTATATTCAGTAATCATGTAGTAGTCCTTTAAAAAGGAAATCCAAATCGAAATGATATGAATATTAGCATAATGCCAACAGAAGCATGACATATATACCTGCTCCTCCCTGTCTTCCACTGTTGGTCGGACCCGTGTTTCCTGGGCTGGGAAGGTGGAATGTCTTTGAGCGAGAAGCTTCACCTGAAAAATTCAATGCATCCAAGTACAATCCAACAAATAATAAGAAACAAAACATAACTGTGTTGCGCTTACAAACCCACATTCAAACAATAAAAATAAGAAATAAAATAAACCTACTCCAATTCCGATGAAGTTGGGATGTTGTGTAAAACGTAAATATAAACAGAAAAAATTATTTCCAAATCTTGTCCAACCTATACGCAATTGAATACAAAGACAAGATATTATATGCTCAAACTGATAAACAGTATTGTTTTTAAAATAAAATATTTATTAATTTTGATTTGATGCTTGCGGCACGTTCCAAAAATGCTGGGATAGGGGCAACAAAAGACTACAACAGTTGAGGAATGCAATTTTTGTGCAATATTTACATTTTCATGTAAACCTGTTTATTTCTGTAATATTTGTCCTAAAACCGTCTTAGTGCTGCCCTGTTGAATGGTGGCTACTGCAGTTGAATTTTCCTATTGGTTGAAACGGTACAGCTTTATATATGTCAGCTTTATATATGTCTACAGCGCTCGCATTCATATATAAAACCATCTCATTCAAACACGCGAGTCAGGAGTTGGGATTGTGAGTCTTCATCATAATGTTTTATGTTTTATACCTTTGATCACGTGCTTTACTTGAGATAATATAAATCTACATATAAATGTAAACTTTCTGAAAGGTTGGTACTGCTTTGAACGTCAGCCCATGTTACCAATAACTGTCCTGCCGTCACTTTACCACTCAGAAACTGGACCCATTATGGCCTCCACTGCCTCGCCAGTGCCAGCTTCAGGTATTGCTGAGTCAGCGCCTTGAGCCAGCGGCTCGAACTGATAAGGCTCAGGCCCGCTGGGCTCCATAGAGCCTCCCTCAACCTCCCGTGATGAGGATGTTTGAAAAATCCTCCACCTGAAAAGATCTATTCATGGTGAAACAACCAGTGTCGTTCTGCTCACTTTCCATGTTTCAATGTCAAAATTTGCCTGGGGGTGGGGTCATGATTTTACATCGAGTTTATTTCCACTTTAAGAACATTTCTCAATGTACAACTACAAGGAATTTATGGATTTCATCATCTAAGGTCAATAATATCATCAAAAGATTCAGAAAATCTGAAGAAATCTGCATATTAGCACCAAGGATGAAAACCAACATGAAATGCCTGGCACTGCATTAAAAACCAACATCATTCTGTAACGGATATCACCACGTGAGCTCAGGAACACTTCAGAAAACCACTGTTGGTTCACACAGTTCGTCGCTACGTCTACAAGTTAAAACTCTACCATGCAAAGCAAAAGCCATATATCAACAACACCCAGAAACACCGCCAGCTGCTCTGGGCCTGAGCTCATCTGAGATGGACAGACACAAAGAGGAAAAGTGTGCTTTGGTCTGATGAGTCCACATTTCAAATTGTTTTTGGAAATCATGGATTTCATGTCCTCCGGACCATCTGGATTGCTATCAGCGCAAAGTTCAAAAGCCAGCATGTATGGGGTGTGTTAGTGCCCATGGCATGGGTAACATGACCATCTGTGAAGGCACCATTAATGCTGAAAGGTACTGACAGGTTTTGCTGTCACCCAAGCAACGTCTTTTTCAGGGACATCCCTGCCTTGACAATATCAAGCCACATTCTGCCCGTGTTTGCAACGGCGCAGCTTTGTAGTAAAAGAGTGCAGGTAATAGACTGGTCTGTCTGCCTGCAGTCCAGACATGTCTCCCACTGAAAATGTGGCACATTATGAAGCACAGAATATGACATTTATACATATTATTTGTACATAAAGCAAAAATGGGAACGAATTCCGCGTACAAAGTTTCAACAATTAGTCCTCAGTTCCTAAACTCTTATTGAGAAAAGTGATGTAACACAGTGATAAACATGACCCTGTCCCAGCTTTTTTTTGGAACATGTTGCAATCATCAAAATGAGTGAATATTTGCAAAAAAAAAACAATTATAAGTTTGCACATCAAATATCTTAACTTTGTAATGTATTCAATTCCATATAGATTCAACAGGATTTGCAAATCATTGTTTTCTGCTTTTAGTGACGTTTTACACTACAGCCAAGCTTCATTGGAATTAGGGTTGTACCTGTGGGTGTTCTGATCTGGGTTTCTCCTTGGGTCCCGCTGTTTTCTGTTGGACTGCAGAGACAGAAAACATTCGCACCAGTTCTTTCACCTGAAATAAGTAAAACGCTCAGTGAGAGTCAGGGCTGAGGAGACAACTTTAACATAAAAAGTCCCATAGCCTTCAAAGCAACCAAAGAAAAACTGTCACAAGCAGGAGGATACTGATCTGTACCTTCAGTTCCCCGCTCATGTTATTTGCTCCCTGCAAGTCATTAGGAATGTCTCGCCCTCTCAGTTGCTTCACTCCGAATGTACGTGAGTTCCTCTTCGGCAGCACCACTGGAGGTGCTGCTGGGCGTTCCAACACCCAGCTACTTACCTGAAAAGATGTCAAATATATGTCATAATAAACACAAACACAAATGATAAAAGGCAAGGAAATGGAGGTCTGAAAAAATACAAGTGTTGGAAAAGTAAGAGCGTATATAGAAGGTGATGGTTTACCTGCTCAGCAGCTCCTGCTTTTGTGTCCATGGGTTTCTTTAATAAGTGGGGAGGAGTTGCAAAAGCTGCATGTAAAGATGAGAGTCATTCTGATTTTTATTTTCTAGACTGTAAACTTTATTCTGGTGCCGAATGAATAATCATGTTCTACATACGTGACTTGTTCTTCTCCAGTCGTGAGCTGACTTTGGGTGATGCCCCCACATTCTGACACATAAAACATAAACAGTTATGAGGTGCTATGGAAGTGCTATGAAGGTGATATGGAAAAGCAGTAAACACACGTAAAAAGTATATTGAGCAGAAAACCACTGCACGAGTGGACAGAGAAACACAAAGGTGGGGGCTTATTTGTGAACAATACATGGTGTCATCCTTGACAAATTACGGCCACAGATAAGATCGTTTGCCAGGATATTGAACATTTGGCCCAAATTGTACAATGTAACTTTCATACATGGTCGCCAATACTGCTTACATCCTACCACCCAGCATTCCAATGCACTTATGATGTTAACAGGGGACTTCACCTCTAAGTTGACAGGGTTTGTTCAGTATGTGCACTGTCCCACAATGGGAAAAAGGACATTTGATCTGTTTTATGCAAATGCAAAATATGCTCATGCAACCTCTGATTTACATCTGCTATGCCCAGCAAATAAGATCACAGTCTGGTTTTCCTCCAACCCACAGACACTGCCTGTAACCTGTTCCATCAGAAAATGGATGAGAAACCAGTGGGTCTTTAAAAGACTGTTTTAAACGTACAGATGAGAGCGTACTCCTGAAAAACAACACAGCTGAGGACATGGAGAAGAGAGTTGTCATCATTGTGATCTACATCAACGTTTGCAGGGATGCTGTGACACCAGTTAGAGCTGTGGTGTGCTTTTCAAACAGTAAGCCATGAAACACCCATAACATTAAGGAACTCCTCCATCAGAAAAAAGCAGGCATTTAAGGAGGGGGAAGCTGAGGTGTGGCCAACATGACCCGGAGAAGAGACTGAAGCAGGTAAAAAGGGACTATAAAAGAACGGTGGAGAGTAAGTTGCAGTGGACCAATACCAAAGAAGTGTGAAGAAGAATGAGGAATATCACTAGATATCCAAGAAAGAATGATAAGGTTATTGAGAGGGATGTGGAAAAGGCCAGTGGCCTTAATTTCTTCTATAATAGATTTGATGGAATTGCCATTGTTCTTTCTACAGTGGGGAGAACAAGTGTTTAATACGCTGCCGTTTTTTTTTTCAGGTTTTCCATCTTGGAAAGCATATAGAAGTCATTTTTATCATAGCTACTCTTCAACTCTGAGACGGAATCTAAAACAAAAGTCCAGAAAATCACACTGTGTGATTTTTAAGTAAATGCATGACATAAGTATTTGATGCTTTAGAAAAACAAAACGTAATATTTGTTACAGAAACCTTTGTTTGCAATTCCAGATATCACACGTTTCCTGTAGTTCTTGACGAGGTTTGCAGACACTGCAGCAGGGATTTTGGACCACTCCTCCATACAGATCTTACACTACATCCAACAGATTCTTTTCCAGGGTTACCCTATATTTAGCTTCATCCTTCTTCTCATCAACTTAGACCAGCTTCCCCTTCCTTGCTGAAGAAAAAAGCACCCTCACAGTGTGATGCTGCCATATCATGCCTTAGTGTTACTTGTTCTCAACAATGGCTTTCTTCCTCCCACCTTTCAATAAACACAAGTTTTTAGGAGGGCACAACTAACAGTTCTCTTATTTAAAGATTCTTCCACCTGAGCTTTTTAGATGATGGACTGAACAAAGCACTGTGAGACCTTCAAAAGCTTGGATTATTTTTTTTAGCCTAACTCTGCCTCAAAGTTCCCCACATCTTTGTCCCTGACCTGTCAGCTGCATTCTTTGGTCGTCCTGATGCCGTTTGTTTGTTAATGTTTTGTCAGGATCTGTCTGATTTTAGTTTGTTTCCTTTTCTCAGCCAGGTGTTTTTCGTTCATTCAGGTTTATTAGATCTCCTGTTTAGTTTTTGTTACTTTCTGGATTCTGGTGTTTCGTGTGTTTAGTTACATTTCCTTTAGATCTGGTTCCTTCCGTTTACACCTTGTTACCTACCCTGTGTTTTTACCCTAATCTGGTCCTGAGTTCTGCCATGTCTGTTACCTGGATTTTCATGTGGCTCATGTTTTTCACCTGCCTGAGTTCCTGTGCCCGGTCAGCTGTATGTTTATTTTTCTTTAAACATTTTCATCAACTCCACTCAATCTTGCATTTGGGTCCTACCTCAAAACTCATCATGACATATTTGCTTTAAAAGCTATAACGTCTGTATGATTTGAGTTGTTTTAACATGTAAGAAGTTCACTTTTTTCTTTTTGCCTGTTCGTTAACCAGTAAATTAATCTGTTTCATCAAAGCAAAGAGACACAGAGAGTTAACTTCTACAGGTAGGGAACTGCTCCTGCTGCTCATATCCTTTTAAGAGAACTCCACTACAAACAAAATCCATACTATCATTTTACGATTTGTAAACCTCATTGCATAGTGTACATAAGCAGAGGTTAAGTTTGCCAAAATTATTACCTGCTTAGTTGTGATTTTACATCTAAGAGACTTTTTTTTCATGGATATGAGACAAAAGAAGCACAAATACTGAACCTGCACCAGTTCTGCATTCTCGCTGTCTTCATTTGGCCGTAATATTTCTCCACCGTTGGTGGCTGAAGATCTTTCAGCTTTCTCTGCTGTTCCAGTGAAGACCTGTACGTTCTTCCTCTTAGGTGGGACAGGAGGTCGAGATGTTGGATGTTTGCTGACTGAATGGTTTATCTAAAAGAGACAGATTAACAGATTTAGTAAGGCTCAAAATCTTTATAATAGGTTTTATTTGCTTACATTTAGATGCATTTAGGAACACTGCAACATTATATTCCAAATCTGAACATGAACAATTAGTTTAGTTTTTTACCAATCAAAGGAAGAGAGGAAGAATGAATAAAAAGCTGCTCAGAAAATAACACTGCCTGTAATTTTTCTTCACAAACTCAAACAATAACTGTATGAACTGAGAAATGCTTCACCCTGTGAATCACTGAACTAATATTTAGTTCCAAAAAGTCTTTCTGAGAACTTCTTCACATCTGTGATGTATGGAGTTGACCATCTTCTAGCACCAGCATGGTGGACAACATTCCACAGTTCCCCCAGATTTCTTAGGTTTTCTTCGGAAACAGCATGTTGATTGCCACCCTGCAAGCCTTCTGTTGGATAAAGGTCTGGGTTTGGACTCGTCAGTTTATTACATTAGTCTTGTTGGTCTGAAACCAAGTTGATTCATCCATTTCAAGCGCGTTTCATCATAAGGCAACATGACATCTTTAGGTATTTTGATGCATTTAATCTGAACCCTGATTCCTGGTATGGCATAAATAGACCTGACACCATGGTACGAGAATCATTCACATATTTTGATGTCTAAGCCACTGGTGCATCAGCTTTGCTGTGTACCGTGGCTTAGATTCAGTGTTTGTTGGTCATCTAAGAAACTGGCTCCAGACCAAAAGAGAAACATGTTGCATTCATCAGTCTAAAAAACTGTCGCCCCACTTGACTTTCAGCCAATAAATGTGTTTTGCAAAATGGAACCTCATCATGTGATCGTTTGTTTTGAATAATGGGATTTTTGGGGGGGCTTCTTGCCAGCAGCTTGGTTTTGCATTGGTGTTTTTTAATTGTCACTGTAGTTATCTGTAGACCCTCAGATCATTCTGCAGCTGATCATTGGCTAAATATTTGTTATTGTATCAATTCTTTGATCAACTGCAATAGTAGTTCACCATTTTAATCCATGTCTTCATGTTGTTGGTTTCCATTTTAAAGCTTCTGAGATCAGGTTTAGCTGAGCAGCCAGTCATTTTTCAGACTCCTTTTATATGTTTTCCGCTCTCTGATCGAATTTAAAATTAAATTACACTGCTATGCTGAACGATGCTTAAAACGACCCATTTTACTTATTCATAATAACAGGATGGCATCGTCTTCAAAGAAGAACAACCTGTTCTTTTACAGAAAGAATAACCTCATTTGTTGAATTCCACACTGCTATTATCATGTTGGTTCTGTTGGTTTTCTTTTGCTTTACTACACCTACTGGTACAATTTTTTTGTCCATGTATAAATTATTTTAAAACCAGTGACTGATCTACTTAGTGATATCAGACTGCTATCATTTTGATCAAAACTGAATATAATATAAATCTTTGTAAGATGAGACCAAATGTTACGAAGGTGATGGTTTACCAGCCCAGCAGCTGCTGCTTTTCTCTCTTTGGGTTTCTTGAGTGAGCGTTGTTGGGTTGGAAGAGCTGTAAGTAAAGTCCGTCAGTTTGCTTCATTTTCTGGGCTCTTTGGTCCATTTGCTTTTATATAAATCATTTTATACATACAGGGCTGGTTCTTCTCCATAGATTCATTTGGTATTATTGAGTAGGTGGAGATCCTTAACGACTCGCCCACATTCTGACTCATAAATATGCACAGTTAGATGATGTTGCACACAAAGTTTACATTTCTATTTGTTTAATACCAAATGGAGCCAACTTCTACTAGGCGGGGGGTTATTTAAACAGTTGTTTCACTGCCATAAAATCCTGAGTAAAAACTGATAATCATCATAAACCTACACTGCATTGACATAAATTAAAGTTTGAATAAGCTAACCTGCTCCACCTTGAAATAAACCGATGAATCCTCCAACTCCTCGATTGGTGTTACTTTGTGGTACTCTGGGTATCTTCGAATTGACACTTTTCGAGCTGCAAATGTAACAATGAAAGAGGAATAAAATTTTTCGAGTAAATGTATTTTTTATTCTCTATAGTCATTGAAAAGCAGAATTCGATTTAACCATACGTGATATAGGCTCCTCCTTGATTCTAGAGGCTGCGGTTGAATCGTTTTTACAGCCGACAGTGCTCCAGTAGTCCTTCGGATTCTGAAGACAATCAGTGAAAACATACAAAATGTTTTAAAGTAGATAACTGCAACTGTAATAACAGTGTGGAGGTGTAACAGTAAATCCAGCTTAGGAGAGCAAGACAAGATATTTAAAGAATCAGTACTCAGTGTGGAGTAATTCAGTCCAGGTTTCACTAGCTTATGAATTCCAGGTTTTATGACTCTGTAATTTTAGGGTTGTTAAAATACTAAAAAAGTGAAATTCTTCTTTTTTGTGTTTTCACAAACAGTATAAATGGTTCACAATTTTCAAATTGTGTTTTAAAGAATCTCTGTTCAGTGTGAGACTATCCATTTCAGCTTGGACCATCCATTGTCCACCTGTCATGGGGTAACTTAGCTGAGAAACATACTTTTTATTTTAATTGATAATTTTACTGAAGCATGTTAATGTGAACAATATAGTTGAGTCATCTAGAGCAGCGGTGTAATTTACAGTGGATTCCTAAAGTCTGAGAATGATTATTGTGATCATGTATTATAATGAGACCTGAAGGAAGCGATTTTGAATTAATTTACAGGTTAGGATAGCCTTCAGCCAGGCCATGTAGGAACACTGCACTGCTTTTGTCTTCGTCTTTTATAATCTTTGTTTTGAGGGTAAAATGACGCATTATTTACCTCTACAAGTGTGGTCACATCATGTTTGTCTGTGTAACGCTGATTTGTGGAGCATATCTAGGCTAAATCTGGAGTCAACACAGAGTAGAGCTTTTTCAGCATCAGATGTGACAGACACTGATTGGTTCGTGTATATTTACTCTATGTTCCTACAAAACAAAAAGCAAACTAAAGAACCTTTATTTTTAAGTTGGTAATAAAAAAATTCACAACCCCTCCATTATCTCACTGTGCTAGCGACATAGGTTTGGACCTACAGCTATGTGATTTTCCATATATGGTGAGGAGCGTTTTCACCATCCAGCTCGAAACCTAATTAATGAAATGGAGTCGACTGTGGCTCAATGGGGAGAGTAGTGGTCTTGCCATTCTAAAGTTGAGGGTTTGATTCCAGCTTCCCCCGTGCTAAATGTCGATGTGCCCCTGGGCAAGGCACTTAACCTCAAGCTGTCTACTGAGCTTATTTTAATACACAACGGTTGTGAGAGAAATTGGGTCAATGTGGCTCTAGTGTAAAGCACTTTGAGTGGTGTGTATGACTGTAAAAGCGCTAGATAAGTTTAATCTGTTTTGCCATTTAAAACGAGTTTTTGACACACACATCCTAATCCAAACACAAAGTGTCCCTCCATTACCTGTTCCGGCTAACTCTCGGTCACTCCTACGGATTTTACTCGTTTTCAAGAAAGACGACAGCTGTTTAGACAGTCATGGCTTCCAAACTAAAGAAGTGTGGCTCATTACTGTTGTGTAGTTAATGCTTTTTTTGAAAATACAGTTGGGAAGTCATTACACTTGAGCATGAGGTGTGGTAAGCAGGAGACTGCATGCTAGCTAACTAAGCTAATAGCTTGACTCATTAACCAGCTGTTATCAGCTCCCAGTGTTTCTCTGTAAAGAGCAGACTGGAAAAGAAGTGATAGTATTCTGTGTGAAAAAGCTTCTTCTAAATTCCCCAAATTCATTCCTAAATTAGCTTCAGTCTACTACCACTGTATAGATTTGATTTTAAAAAGTACAAATAAATCCTTATTTAGCTGACAATGACTTTAAATGTATCAACTTATTTGTGACTAAAGTAGAATTTAATTTTTGAATTTTCTAAATATCCTTTGCTGAAAGAAACATATTTGTAAATCTTTGTCCTGACTTATGTGTCCATTTATCTAAATAATAATACATCTCTTCAAAACCATTATTATTTCTCTTATCTCAACGTTATCTCCCCTGTCAGACAGCGATGGGGAGGAAAAGTGTATTCTGAATCTGAATAGACATTTTTAAGTGTTACAACAGTACTGCAGCTAACTCACTCATCATAAATAAGGTAAAACACAGTAAAGATTTGTAAAGACTTTTACTATTCAGATGATGTCTGTGTCTTTGAAGCTTCCATTCTTAGAAACAGCATCAGAGTGACGGTTTCCTAGCTAAACCTAACCATACACTCTTTATATAGGCTAAGCAAGTAATTAGCTTTATTCTATTTAAAGCTCAGATCGCTTCGTACATGATAAAATTCTCATTGTAAAGGTTTGCCTTACTGACGCTATAAATAAAGGCATAAAGCCAGGTGTTATTGTTTAGGCTACTATTGATTGCAATCAGATGCAGTGCTGGTGGTCCAATAAATCTATATTCGCTGTTTCTTAACTGGTTACCAGCCAGTACATTCTGAAGAGTGCAAACATCCAGCTAAATGTTTATTTACTTAGCATTAGCTGCTAGGCAGCTAGCAGTAGCTGGACGAGAAAGCAGCTCCAGTAGTTTGCTTTTGTACGTAGTGAGGACAAAACACCTTCACAAAGCCTCACTTGTGCAGTTGTAAAGTCCAAACTTTAGCTATATTTGACATTATGTGCTTTTTGATGGTTTTAATCTCTCTCCCTTACTACCAGTGCCTTCTGCTCGCATCGTTTGCTCCCGTCTGGGACGATGTCTTTGATTGACCATCCAAAACCTCGTTATTCCTAAAAGTTTGGTAATTTGATATAGTTTAATGGTAATTTTATTTCAACTTATATTACCATGATAATCATTAAAATCAACCATTTCATAACAGGTAAATAAAAGGGTTTTACTAACGTGAAGCAAAAGTAGGAGAACTAAACTTGTGTCTAGACAAGAGTATAGATCTTCAGTGTGCAGAATGTTCCCTACAGATGATCCATGGCCTTACATAACTTTAGCATTTTTGACTGCTAATGAATCATAAAGTTTTATAATATTAGGTCTTTACCTTTGAAAGTATGGAGCGCTCCTCCAACTTTGACCTTGTTGCTCTTTGAGAGGATGCTGGAGGAAGTAAAGAAGCTGTCGTGAAGAAGAAACATTTAGATTTAATTGCAAAATCCTATTTAGACCCAATTTGACTGTCACACATACCTGACTTGTTTTCTTTTTTGACCATTACTGCGGATGCAGGGCTGCTTAAGTTTCTCATCCTTGGTGTTTCTGGGGAGTTCTGTAAAGTTAAGTAAGAAAGTTTAATTTGGGTGCTTATTCGAATATTTTTCTACCTAAACAGACTATTTTTCAGTTATCATTTTCATACCTGCTGCTTCATATTGACTTTCTTTGCAACAGGACGTTTTATGTCATCCACTTGCGGTTTCCAGCAATCCTTCCAGGCATTCTGTTCTTCCTTTGGAATCCTCACTCCCTTTGGTGTGCAGCCCATCATCCCCTGGTGGGTTCTCAGCCCGCGATAACTCGTCATTTTAGTCCAGCCACAATGACACACCTGGAGGCTCATGTCTGAATAGCAAAGAGGCAAGTCATACATCCATTGTTAAATTATCTTTTCTTATTAATTATGCCTTCTTATCATGAATTTAGAAATTATATTAAAACATATCAATTTGAACAGCCACCAGTTTTGTCAGTCGCCTGGACGTCCAGCTTGTAGCTGACTTCAACGCTTGTCTGTGCTGCAAAGCCCCAGATGTACTGCTGTTGAGGCTCTGTGATACTCATACCCCTCGGTGTGCATCGCATTTTGCCCTGGTGGACCCTCAAGCCCTGATAGGTTGTCACTTTGGACCAGCCACAGCTGTAGCAAACCTGAAGGCTCATTTCTGCCATCTGTCTTGAGAAGACAAGTTACAAAAAAATACAAAGGTGTTACTACTAGGAACACCTACAAACAAGAACAGACACTTTGATTAATGGCATATATAAATGCCATTCAGTCATAAGTAGCTGTGTGGTATAAATAACACCAACGTTTTGGTTTAATTCAATTCAATTCAATTAAGTTTATTTATATAGCACCAATTCACAACACATGTTGTCTCGAGGCACTTCACAAAAGTCAGGTACATACTTTGGCAACTAATTAATCCTAACCATTGAACAGTTTAGTTACCCAAGTTTAAATCTAAATTATGAGTTAGGCAAGCAAAAGAAGGAAGCAACCTCAAAGGAAAGAGTCGTGTTGACATATCTACACAAGTTAGATAACCAAGCATTAAAAACGAGTGATATTCACTGGCTATTTTTGTGTCACAAAAAGCAAATTTCACCAAATGTCACTACTTTTTTAAAGATTTTGCAAAAACTGATTCCCCAAGAGGTTGAAATCTTGACATATCTCACCATGATGTGCAATGTCTCCTTAAAACATGGACGAAAGGTGCCTACCTGGTATAACTGGTGCTATTCAAATAAACATGCCTTACAAAACTTTACACCTGCACTGAAAAGCACTAATGACATGAAAATCGTCCGTCCAACTATCCATCTATACAATATCAATCCTTCATTCATCCATTCAGGAAACATTCATCCAGCCATCTATCTATCTGTTAAGCACCCACTCATTTATTCATTTTACCATCTATGCAACTATCCATCCATCTAAGGTCTAATCGTGGTGTAGGGCTGCATGTCAGCCTGCAGAGTTGGGATTGTACCAGTACTGATGGAAATATGAGCCCAGACAATCACAGTTCGATTTAGTTCAAACAAGCAATGCCCACAGGAAACTATCTCACAGATACATATTTAAAAAAGAACAACTGATAGAAGACTGCACGTCAAAGATTACCGAATTAGTCTGGGGTCATTCAGACAGAAAGCTAAGCAAAAAAAACCCAGCATCATTGTTAAGAAATTTAAAGAAACTTTAACTAGGCTTGTCAAATATTTAAAGTGATGGTTTGGATTTGTGGAAGGGAGGTTCTGTGAAGGGATCAGTTTTGTTACCTGTAATAATAAACTAACATTTTATTGCAGTGAGTTTGTAGAAAAGTAAAAAAAAAAAACAGGAAATGTGGGCAGACTGACAACACAGTTTGTGTAAACACCGACAATAATGCAGAAAAGGAAATAAAGAATAAAGAAATGTAATGGCTACATAATCTGAGGTAGCAGGACTTGAGCATCATCCTTTACAGTGAAGCATCAGCACTGATTACAAATTTAATGGTATTTATAAAATAATAAACTTGTCCCAGTTACACATGAAAATGGCTTCTGAAGCATTTGAGGCAAAACAAGTAAAAAGCCCTACCACAACCACATTTCTGATGTACCTGTCAGCAAAACAGAAACACTGTGACTTCCCGTAAAAGTGCAGCTCCTTGTAGCTGATAAATTATGGGTTATGATCCTGCTTTAATGACCTGATATAAAAATAGCACTGGGTATAGGAAGCACTTTGGGGTAAAAAAAAAAACCCACTAATTTGCAATTTTACCCCAAGATCAAATTCCACTCAAGCTGGCTGATAACCTGCTGTCTGCAATGACCGAGTTGAATAACTTTAAAAAGGACGTTATTTAAAGAAATGTTGATACTTCTTACCTCACAGACTTCCTCCCCTACAACAAGTTATTTCTCCTGAGCTAACGACTGCTTGTTGAGCTTTCAGTTTCATTTCTGCCACAATACGTGATGAAACTTTGCATCCTCCATTAAGAACCACACGACGTTGCTTTCAGTGATGCTGGGAAACTTTGTGAACTTAAAAGTCAAGAATGTGCTTTATTTAGGAAAGCAAACTTTATTTGCCTGTTTTTTAATATTTTCGATTTTACAAAAAAACACACTATATATGTATGTTGCAGAGTGCATTTCATGGCAGTGACAAAATCAACAAAACCAACAGCAACCACGATTTATTTATTGTAGCAAAAGGCAAAAAATAAATGCGATTTTTACCTCATTAAATGTTAATATACCTTATTGGTGAATTAAAAATGTAAAGATGTTTTTAAAACAATCAAAATATCAGATAGCATTATTTTTCAGCAACAATACATCCATTCATTGTTAGATGATTACACTGCAAAAAATGATTAGCCAAACGTTATGACGGAAAATTTGTATGGCTACATTTTGGCACAGTAAAAGAAGTACTACTTTGTAAACATGCACAAAATCCAATTATTTTGTTAATTTTAAAGACAATGCGTGTGTGTCTCATCGGAGCCAGAGCCCATATGATTGACAAAGATGTCTTATCCTCAATTATGTCCCTAAAAAAAGAGTCATGAACTATCATATTTTATTTCTTTATTTTTGTTGTTTTTGTTTCCGTAATGGCAACGCTTCATATGTTTAGATAATTTCATTTTCCAGCCAGACTGCCAAAAGTACCAATACCTGCTTTAACCGTCATGGTATCACTGTGGTTGCTTGGCCAGCAAACTGACCTAAACCCCACAGAGAATATATTGTGTATTGTCAAGAGGAAGATGAGGGACAGTAGAGCTAACTATAAAGATGAGCACACCACTATATTAACAAGCATTGATAAAGTATTCAGGGATGTGATATTATTTTACTTTGCCTGTAACCTTGGGGTGTGGATTGCTATCGTTCCTCTTCTAGGTTCAACATATCAACAGGTTCTTCACAGGTCAATAGATAATGCGTCGTAGTAAGTTTGTTAAGGAATATGGTCTTGCACTAACGTATTGTAGTCTGTCTAGTTAAAGTATTACAAAGTTCCCTTAGCAGTGGAAAATGCACATTTGTACAATTTAGACTTGATCTGAGTTAAATTGATGTGAAATCAAGTTAACTGACCTAAGAAATTAGAACTTATGCAAAGTTAAAGCTGTAAGTTGCTTAAATTCAAGATGATTTACAATACCAAAGATTTAGTGCCTGACCCCAGATGGGTCTGCCCATGTATTACATAATGGCCCCATGTGAACTGCCTATATAGGTTTGATGCAGCAACATCTCTGCTAAAATTTGTTGCCTTTTTTTTTTTTGCAAAAAACCTTTTGAATCCTCAATTTGCTGAAAGATTTCCTTAATTTTCTTCCGAATATGCTAGAGAGCACAAGCTCTTCAGTCCATATTCCATTTCTGAACATCAAGCAGTAGAAATAACCAAAGCCTCATAGTTGGTCTCATCCTGTTTAAAGTAAGGACTGAAATAAGGATATATCTCATCTCTGAATGAACACTCGGTAAATGAGTAAATATGACACTGGGCCGTCACATCATAAAAGGAGACGAGACCGTCCTCGTAGCCCAAAAACACCCCGACCTTTTTGAGTTTCTCTTCAGGGAAGATATGAATGGGTGGTGCTGTCATGGCTGCGTAATTCTCCACTTCATAATGGACCAAAACCCAGTAACCATTATCTGGGCTCAGCGTATGTCTGCCTTTACGGTCAGTGCTGCCTCTGGCTACACCTAGAACCCATCCAGCCTTGTTGTTTACCTCCACCTCCCAGTATGACTTCCGAGTCTTCAAGCTGTTGAGTCCAAGGACGCTGCCTAACACATCGAACCTCTTAGGAGAATCAGCTACTTCCTGGTTTTGTCCTCCATCTTGTACTTCCTTCCCATCAGGTGAAAGTACAAGGCGTTGGTGTGCAGTCGATGGGTCCATCTTTACGTCCCTTGTTGAAACAACAATAAAAACATTTAATGTATATAAATATGATGTACTTAGGTGAACCATAGTTTTTATAGTCTGTCAGTCAGTCATTTTTTACCGCTTATTCCATAGTGGGTTGCGGGTTGCCTATCTCCAGCAGTCTATGGGCGAGAGGCGGGGTACACCCTGGACAGGTCGCCAGTCCATCGCAGGGCAACACACAAGCAACCATGCACACACTCATTAATACACCTAAGGGCAATTTTAGAGTGACCAATTAACCTAACAGGCATGTCTTTGGACTATGGGAGGAAGCCGGAGTACCCGGTGAGAACCCACGCATGCATGGGGAGAACATGCAAACTCCATGCAGAAAGACCCCGCCGGGAATCGAACCTAGGACCTTCTTGCTGCAAGGCAACAGTGCTACCAACTGCGCCACCGTGCAATGTGTGCCGTTTTTAATGTGATTTTATAAAAAAGTAAAATAGGCTATTTAACACACCTGTGAAATTTGGGAGTCTCTTCAGTTCTGTGAACAGAAGAGGACTGTTTGATCAATAATAAAGTACTGTGACAGTTTCCACTTTAACCACCATAAAGACAACTATTACCAATGCTGGCCAACTTCTCCAGCTCATGCTGAATATTTCTCATCATAGCTGTGGTGGTTTTTCTCATGGAGCCAAAAGACAGTGAGGTGTCAAGTTTGACATTCGTCCAGTTTTTTATGTCATCCTGGACAGAAAGAGATGGGTACCTCTGCAAAGAGTTGGGGAAAAACATACAAAACCATAAACCATCACACTTAGCTCTAAACACAATCTGACTTTTACAGTCCAAATAAAAATGACCTTGTTGTAGACTGCATGAAAACTTAAAAGCAAGGTTTCCAGATACTAGACCTGTAAGAAATAGATATGATCTTCAAGTGCAGATATGTTATCCAGTTCAGCAATTGTTGTCTCAAGTCTGTTGATTTCAGCTTCCAACTCATCTTTGAGGTCTTTTGCCTCTTTTTCAAGTGCGTGGTCCTCCCTTGTAGCGGCTTCACTACTATTGCACTGGCTGCCTCTACAATGGCCATCACAACTGTGAACACAGCTTCAATGTCCCACCACTCAAGCTGCTCCTGCAAATGAGTGTAACCAGTCTTTACTTTGCAAAGATTATTGGATGTTGTCGTACATTTTACAGTCACCCCAATTACAATTACATTTAGACCATTTAGACCATTTTAATCATCTACATAGTGTTTCTTTTATTAAAGGCATGTGTTGATTGCAAAAGCCAGTTCCATTTCTACTTGAAAACCGTGAAGATTCAGTAAATGCCACAAAAGACTGGGATCAGGTAGTCAGAGTTATAGTGAGTTTTAAATGTAAATTTACATTAAATGTTTTTGTAATTTCATAGAATGTATTATGAGAGGAAATGCATTAAGTCAACTGATTTGTAGATTACCTAATTATTACAAATTCAGTCAACCTTACATAGCTGGTCAGTTTTTGGCACTGGCTCTGTAATTGTGTATTTTAACAAACTGATGTGATTGGGTTTCCCGTCTAAAATCTGAGACTGCTGTTTACGTACCTTGCAACTCTTTACAGCCTTGTTGATCTCATCTATCTTTGTTTGTCTCATCATAATTCTCTGTTGTAACTCCATCTTGGTGTTCTCAAGTTCACCCTACAGATTCAGAGAGAAAGCGTTTTCAAAGGTTAAACATTTTTCTCCATATTTGCTAACATTGGGACCTTTTCACCTAAACACTTTACATTTCTTCAACAAACAACTATGAGCTAAATAGATAAGAGAGACTCCTAAATCAGAAAGTTAAAGTACCTTCTTCTTGTGTCATTCCTCTTCAGCCGAGACAACTTCCTCGTGACCTTCTACTATACATCGAACACAAATGCATGTCTGCTTCTTCCTGCTGTACAGCTCGAGTGATTGTCCATGTTTCAGGCAGGCCCTTGCATCCAGGTTCTTCACTGGTTCCACTAGCTTGTGGCCCTTCAGTCTTTTAGTTGAATAATGATTCTCCAAGTGGGCTGAACAATATGAGGCCAGACACACAAGGCAGGACTTCTTAGGCTTCAGCTTTAGCTCGATGCAGACATCACAAGCAACCTCACTGTCTGCCCCGGTATACTTATTACTTGTTGTGCTTTTCATCTGTTGAGCCATATCTGTCAGCATAATAAATATATTGGGATTTTAGTCTTTATTCTGTTTTGCAAAGAGAATTTAATTTTTAGCTTTAATCCAATCTGAACAGATGCAACATTCAAGGAATCTTCTGCAGAAGGCACAAGGTGTTGTGGCTAGATCCGCAAAAGCATTCATGCAGACAGAGCAGGTTAGATTCTTATCAGCAAGTAGTCATTGTGTAGGTCAGAGGTGGAGACCATGTCTGCTTAAAGAAAAGACAACATAGTTAAGGTAAATTCTGTTCACTTTTTGAAGAATAAGTGATCTCAGAAAAGCATTGTGTTCCTAAGTTTCTTCTTATGTTTTGCAACATGTTAAAACACAAATATCTACAAAAAAGCTACAGCAAAAGTACTGGTGCCCAGAATTATCAACATTTAGGAACCCCTACCACCGACTCCACCAGTCAGTAAATAATGACTAATAATAAAGTACCTGTAGCACAACTTCCAGTAATATTAAAATAACATTTTATTTGTCTTTCTAATGAAATACAATCAAGTTGTGACATCTGATGAAGTAAGCTTATGCTATGATTATGAGCCTTATTATGAGTGCTTTAGGCTTGACACATTTTATATGACTTAGCGGTAAAATGCGACCTATATACGCATTTATAAAAAACAAGATTTTATAACACACTCTGTTGCTCTCATGTATTCTCGTTGCCGTGAACCTGATTTGTCAATTGTCTCATCTCATTAACCGAATGTCATTACATTCCAAAATATCAAAGGATTTTATTTATTGGAACATCTTGCTAACAACGAGCTCTGTCATTTCTGTTGTATAAGTATTAGCTTTTCTTGTTCGAAGTCATTTTTTTGAGGTCCCATGCATGTTGTATTCATCCAAGGTGGCGCTTTCATCGCCTCTACATCAGTTTTTTTTTTCTTTTGCTCATGTCTGCTTCCAGGAACTGTCGTTTTTAACACTATTATTTGCAATGAAAAGCAACTGTTCAGTTAAGCTGCAGGAAAGTATTTTTTTTAAACAAACCTTAAATAATTAAAGGCAAAAAATTATACTTCTACAAACAAGATTTGTCTTAAAAGGTCCTCAGGTCGTAAAAGTTCTAATGTGAACATTTATACCACAGCTGTCCCTTTCTTGCCACTAAACATTTCTGGAAGAGAAAAAAGACACACCAGGTTACCAGTCTGCACTGAAGGACAACATTTGAAGATGGATTACCAAATATGCAAAGTGTGCACTTGCTAAGTGAAATTCAATGAAAACCTTTTTAAAAATTAAAATTATTAATTTTTATATTCTCTAAGACTTTTTTTTACGCAGTAACTAAAAAAACTAATCCCTGGATGTCAAAACCTAGAAAGAAACAGATGGCATAAAATGCTGCTTGGAGTTATGAAAGACCTCCGTATGATAGTAAAAGATTGGTTTTAATGTGTCATGAAGGTTAATTATGGAATTTGTGCTCAGGGTCCATTATAATCTGTTTGTGGTATAGTGTGTCCTGTTATGTAACAAGGTTATGATGCAGGTGTCTTATTATCTGATGTAGAAGAACAGTAAACCATATTTCCCGTTTTTTATTAATTGGATTTGAGTTTTTATGGGATTTCTGGCCTTTCTTTTCAAATGCAAAATTGTCATTTTCTAAAGAGATAAACAAATACAATGATTACACACATATCTTAAAGCAACCTATATCTTAAAGCAACTATAATCTTAAAACTTAGCACACTTATTATGTAATTAAGCCTATAATGGTGACACAACTGTTGTGTGAATTGACACAGATCATCAAAGTTCATCAAAACAAAAACCTTGCCCAAAAACAGCTTTGCAGTCAGTTCACACTTTACTACCGACACTCCACCTTACACTATAAAATCATTACTAGTTGTACTACTAGTGTACTACTAGTGTGTAACAGACTGATAGGAGTATAAATACTGCACAGCCACAGACTTTTACCTTTTTACCTCTTTGGGACTTCTTTCTTGTGTCAGTTTCATGTGTGATCAAAAAACCAGACAGGAACCCCCTTTATTAAGATAGGGGGGCTGGCACCCACATAAACACTGGAATTATCTGTTTGCATGTGGTGGGGCGTGTTGCGTACTGAGCCACAGATAAAAAAAAAACCTGGCCAGAGGAATTGATGGCCTCTAGAATGAGGTTTTTATGTTTATAGTGTGTGTGTCGCTCAATGTGAACAGCCTGTTTTAATTATTCATATTCAAGCCAAAGGAGAATGTGAAAAATAAGAGACAAGCATCTATTTTTACAAAAGCAGCCTAAAAACAATGTTTGGGTTTATTTTACTTTACATTTTCAGCTTATTTACAGCATGTATATCACATTAATGAGTTTGTTTTTTTAAATGTCCTGAATCACTGCTTTTAAAGTAAACATTTCTGAGATAGTTTCACTTTAAATTTCATTTGTTAAAATAATATTTATTGTTGAAAGTAAAGATAAAAATATTTACAGAAGGATACAACTGTAAAACACATGACTCATTATGACATTCAGGCTGAGCTACACTGATAAAGTAGTCAGTAATAAAACAGCTGCAGCTCACCGCGCACCCTGGCAACCTATCAGTCCCAGTTATAAACAAACTGGTTTCCTTTCCCAGACTGCAAACAGAAAACGATGATGTGTTTGCTTTGGAAGTCAGACCTTGGAAATAACATCACAGCCGAGTTTTAGTTGCAGGTTAGAAAACCGGTGGGATTTACTAGCTCTTGTGATGCTAACTGCTGAAAATAAATCAAGCAATAACATTGTATTTTTCTTCATTTTATATGTTCAAACAGTAACGCCACATTTTCACAGATAGAACTTGTGATTTAATGTTTGTTTCACTGGTTGACTGAGGCACAAATAAACAGTGATAATAAATTGTTTATAACTGCTAATTTCTCTACATTTCTTTGTTGGACATTAAGCCTTCTTAATAACTTTTCAAGTCAGATTTCCAAGTTTAGGAAGTGTTCCTATAGTTCCGACAGGAAACTCAGACAATCCATTGTTCTTGTGCAACTAGAACACATGATGATAACGCACAATAAAGTCATTAGATAAAAAGCCTAGTAGATATAAGAAACACTGGATATTAAATGTCGGTATAGTAGGGTGTTTTACTTCCATGTACAAAAGATTTCTTTTTTTATTTGGTCCTTGAAGTAGCTCTCTCCTCCCATAGATAAAAGTCCTTCTGTTTTTATAAGAGCACTTTTAAGCTTAAAACACATAAGGGTGAGGTTTTACACTCATGCTCTCATGTTGTTACACCTAATATGTGCTATAAAAACCCTTTTGATCAACTTTTAGTCCGACAACATTTTTTAAATATGGCAAAGTTTATAATACTTTGATAACAATATAGTACACTGCTTGAAACAGTTCGTATGTTTTTAGCTCTGACCCTAATTTAAATCAATAGTTCATTAAAATGACAATGGGTCTTGGGGACTGGAGTTAATGTCTTACCTGCAGAAGATAACTCTCTTGGCATTTTCATTTGGTATGAATACAGATTAGTTGGTCCTGTGGTATAAAGAAAGTAGCTAATACCTGAGGAGCCAATACCTATAGCAGACTCCTATCTCAATAACATCATAGTGGTTTATCAGAACTATTTTTAATAACTTTAAAAGCGTTGTCACATTTTCATTGAGCTGCTATTATAAGTATGTTTTGAATTGGGAGGTTTTGATTTTGGGGGTTTTCTGCTTTTGTTCTCACAGTTGAGCTTTGGCTCTTGAGTCTTATAATTGTTTTCCAGCTGGTGCTTCAGTTCATTGCTTAGGTTTAGCTTCTCATGATTTTTGTATTCAGTTTATGTTCTGTTATTTCAGTAAGATGTTCCTCGGGTTTTGTTCTGTTGTGTTCACTCCCTGCCTCAGTCAGCCATTAATCAGCTTCATTCGGTGGACCTGCACCCAGTTTTTGGTCTAGACCAAATTTACAAGGGGGGCCAGGGTGGGGCCAATGTTTTTTCATGGGGCACAGAACAAAAGAATAAAAACAAAGAAAACAGGGTAATACTTCATCGTTGTCGTATATTAAGTACGCCACAGAGAGTCTTGTGGTTCTGGAGCTGCACGTTGCAGACCCCTGATCTAGCAGATGAAAACTGTAATCCTATCTCAATACGGCTGAAGCCAAAAGTGCAACACCTTTAATGTTTAAGTCATTGTTAAAGTAAAACTTTAAAGTTAATAAATAAAACCGGTTCAAGGCACCAATCAGTTACAGTGTCTATGCCTTTGCTTATCATCATAAGTAATTGGCCATAACAGGGACCAGGACCAGTTCTACAGGGCTACTGTTGGACCCTGTCTAGAGCCGCCCATGCCTGCACCATGTCATCAGTTTCTCTGTTTCCACCTGTGTCTTGCCCACTTATACTCGACTGTTCTGTTTACTCCTCGCAGAAACAGTCATAGTTCTCAGTTCTCACAGTTCATAGTTCACGCCAAGCCTATTTTTCCTGCCTGTCTGCATTCTGGGGTCCACCACCACACCGCGCCATGACAAAGAAGGCAATAAAATAGATGTAGAAGACACTCACTAATGATCTTCCTGTGTGAAACACGTACAGCAAACAGAACTTGTAAACCATTTCTGTTCAAAATGACAAACTAACAGAAAAGTGAAAAAGAGTAGAATTTACTGATACAAAATACTGTTATAATAGTTTGTTTTTTACACAACTTTATCTACTCTGAAACACTTTACATTGGGGGGCACCAATGGATTGGCCGGCCAATCAACTGGCCCTGGTTTCCTTCATTTGGGGTGATCGGCAATAGGCCGATACTTGCATGTGTCCACCGATCTTATCTACCTCCGCAAAGGTTTAAAAATGTTAAAAAATAAAGACTTTTTTTTTTTGGTTAGTTAATTTAGTAGTTTGGAAAGCAATGTTCTAAACCTTCCATTTATATTTGAATGCACTACCTCGTGCAATTAAAATATGTTTGTATAGTTTCAAAGGTATTGTTTAATGTTTTTCAAAAAAAATAAGATTGGAACATTGAAGGTGTATTATGACCTTATAACACCTGACAGTGTTAGTAATAAAAACAAAAATCTGTGTCGGCCAGCATTGGAATCGGCAGGTCAGGCTTTTTAAAGATTGGTGATCGGCCAGAAAACTGCAATCGGTACACCCCTACTATACATTTTCTGTTCTCAGTACGTGTTTCACACAGGAAGATCATTGGTGGCACGTCTCCTCCTACCTCCATTTCCTGTGTAAATAATTATTGGCTCTTCTGTAAATAACCCCCCAATGTAAATGTAATGATGGTTTGAAGGTTCATAAAATACTGTTTACATAAAGAGGCCTTTTTTTTTTAAAGTTGGAGTTGATTTAAACCGGTAGAGGTTTTTCTGAACAATCCCTTTAGGATTCTTCGGTAAAATGCCTGCAGTAAATAGGGTTTAGCAGAGGCTGACATTACTGACTAAGATGGGCTACAACAAACACATTTTATGTATCCAAATGACACCTATTTAGCATTTTTATTATGCTTTTTTTGTTCCTGCATTTGGCTTTGCTTGTGCAAACTAAAGTGTTCAGTGCTGTTTTTAAACTTGTACTTTTCCCCTTGTTTGTTAATAAATTAGCATCTACACATTCTCTGGGATTCCAGTCAGATATGCTCTTATTACCGATTGCATGCCAGTAGGTATCGACTACATTGACAGTAACACAATCAAAACTAAACCAAAGAATAACATAAGAATGGCTGAAGAAGTGCTAAGCTAAAGATTTGAAATATTCTTTGACACTGTTGACCTGTTCTGCCCAGTTATAATCTTATTGGGCTTATATTTGAATTTTAAAGGAAATAGAGTCATGTAAAATCTAATAAATGTGTAAAAACTTAGAGAAAACAATTCTCTGTTGTTGTGGGGTTTTTTTGTTGTAAGGTTGTTTCTAATCTGTTTTTTAAAAAGGAGTTTGTAAAAATCTTTACTTTGGAATGTGTTTTTAAAAATCACAGTTGTTTTTCACCTAAAACTTTGCGTTTCGTAAAAAATCTGTCAGTGTGAACAGGATTGAATGTTGGTTGTACTGTACACTGATCAGGCACACGATTGTAAGCCTCTTTCAGTCGCTTTTTAAACAATGGGACAATCACTTCAGCATACTGTTGTTCCTTTGATTGTATTTTTAGAAAAACATTCCAAATCAAAAAGGTGCTAATTAGCGGGGAAATGTCATAGCCAACCAACAATGTGCACATTTTTCCAGAAAACTCCAGCTACCAACAGTTCTTCCTAATTCCCAGTACAGATGTACAAATATTGCTTAAATGAGATTTACATGCTTGCTGTCTTCCCGGGTAAATGCAGCTCATCCTGCAGAATAAAACACTGGTTTGTTTTCTGGCTTAATTAATTTAATGCAGGCCCTAAATATGGTCACGAGGTCCCAGTACTTTCATTGTTAAACAGAATTTGGCGGAGTTCTGCTGTCAGCGTGGCCTGCACTGGTGTGGGTTTGTGCATCTTTATCTTTCTATGAATTTCTGTTCCGTTTGCTCGGCCTGTCAGCCATTGCAGTAGTAGTTCTATCAGGGCCAAGACTTTCACTAGAGTCCGGTGTGCAATTCTTGAGTTTGAGTTTTATGATAAACCAATTAAACTGTTTGCTGCACTAAACCATAATTTTAAAGGTGTCGACCTATCCAGTTGCAGTAAACCAAAGAATTAATGTGTATTCCCCTGAATTTTGCACTGTATTAGAAAAACAGTGCTTCCAATTAAAGGTTTGCTGTCAATAACCTAAAGGTCCACTGGGTAGGATGACCTAACAGCACAAATTACAATGTGGAAGTAAATCATTAACGAAATCGTCTCTGACACAAAAAATGGCAGCACCAGTTTTTCTCTGACTAAATACGCTTGGAGAGCAGGCAGAGGTTAGTGCAGGTTATTTTCTTCCTTGCCTTTGTACTTTGGTCGGTTCGTAATCGAGTTTTTCAGGTACAGCATAAAGCGTCTGCCAAGGGATGTTTTGTATTGACTATGTGTCAGTTTGCTCCTGCCGAACCCACTTTTATAAGCAAGAAAAAGTGATTTCTGTAAGGGTTAAAACTAAAATCCAACTGCAGGAGATTGCTTTGATGGATTTTACTTTTATCAGAGGTCGTAATCTATGGTTTTATTTAAGTCATCTGGTCCAAATGTGAACCAGAATCACAATAAACTGAGTCCAATACAAATTTTTAGCAAATACTAAACATTTTTTTTTATTAATATCATTTCAGTAAAAAACTACAAAGGAAAGTAAAATTATATGCAGTGGTTTACATACATGTGTACAAAATGGTTTGTTTACTAGCATGTTATGGAAAAAGGAAAGGATGAAATGGCAGCACATGTGTAAAAAGGAGAAACAAATTGGCAAAAGACCAACCCCACTGTTCTTTTGCCAATTTGTTTCTCAAAATGGTTTGTTTACCGGCATGTTATGGAAATAGGAAAGGATGAAATGGCAGCATGTATAAAATGGAGAAACAAATTGGCAAAAGACCAGTGGGGTTTCCAACAGGCATGGTTTAGTGTAAGCTAATTACCACCAGGCTGGTTAACATGTGGATCCTTGAGAAAAAGTAATTACCTTGTGTTGTTAAAAGCTTGTAGCATGTAGTGTTTAAAGGTGATGGCAAACTTTTTTTTCAAATAGTTTAAAATTAAATTTTAATTTAACAAAAATAATGTCCCTACAAATTTCTACATGGTCATAAATCATTAACATTTCTTTTCCAATCTTTCGTAAAACATAATTAAGTCCTGAAACACTGAATACTCTGGCTAAACAGAAACAGAGCACAAACACTTTCATTTTTCATCCTTTTCAAAATGTTTGCCAGTAGAAATAACCAAAGCCTCAGAGTTCATCTTGTCCTGTTTCATGTGCGGGCTGAAATACGGGTAAAGCTCGTCTTTGAATGAACACTCGGTAAATGAGTAGATATGAGACTGGGTCGTTATATTGTAGAAGGACAAAAGATTTTCCTCATAGTCCACAAATACCCCCACCTTTTTGGGTTTTTCTTCAAGAGAAAGACGAATGGGTGGTGCTGTCATGGCTGCGTAATTCTCCTCTTCATAATGGACCAAAACCCAGTAACCATTATCTGGGCTCAGTGTGAGTCTGCCTTTACGGTCGGCGCTGCCTCTGGCTACACCTAGATCCCATCCGGCCTTGTTGTTGACCTCTACCTCCCAGTATGACTTCCCAGTCATCAAGCCGTTGAGTCCGAGGACGCTACCAAACACATCGAACCTCTTAGGAGAATCAGCTACTTCCTGGTTTTCTCCTCCATCTTGTACTTCTTTTCCATCAGGTGAAAGTACGAGGTGTTGGTGTGCAGTCGCTGGGTCCAGCTCTATGTTTACTATTAAGATCCAATTAAAAATCTTTTATAAAGACAGTTATACATTGTTGAGGAGATACCATTAGGGAAAAGTGAAATATGTTATGTACCTGAAAACTTTGAGAGTCTGTTGAGTTCTGTGAAGAGAAGATGAGTCTTTCATCAAAATTAGCAAGATTTTTTATTTTTCCATCATAAAGTCAACTCTTACCAATGGCATCCAGCTTCTCCAGCTGCTGCTGAATATGTTTGACCATTGTTGTCGTAGTTTCTCTCATAGAGCCAAAAGACAGAGTGGTGTCAAATTGAACGTCTGTCCAGTCCTTCATGTCATCTTGAACTGAAGGCAATGGGTACTTCTGAGAAAACAGGGGAAAAAAAGACAAAGAGATAACCTTTCAGTTACAAAGACTTAAACCTTTCTAGACAGCCAGGAAGAAATGCGTTTTGCATAAATAATTTATAATGATTTTGGAAACCAGTGTGAGATTCTAAGAGGATTTTCTTCTGACCTGTAAGAAAAGGATGTGATCTTCAAGCGAAGAGATGTCATCTAGTTCTGAGACTGCTTTCTTAATTTTGTTGATTTCAGCGTCCAGCTCATCTGTCAGATTTTTTGCTTCTTTATCCAGTATGTGCCTCTTGTTTTCTAGTGGCTTAAGAGCTTTCCTCTGGGCCGTCTCCACAATAGCAATCACAGCTGTGAAGACAGACTCGATTTCCCACCACTCGTTGTCAATCAGGTCCTGAAAATTAGAAAAAAAGGTTTTTAAAAGTTGTATCTAACTTACCTTTTTTCTCTCTTGCATATCGTGGGGCATCATATTGCATCCCAGTCACACTGTTTCATCTGCCTATTCTTTTTTATGACATAAGTTACTTTTAGTAGAAAACAGCATTGTTTTTCTGATACAGTAACCCACACACTTTGATCTCATCCTGAGCCAGACCGCTAAAGATCTTTTGGAAAATCCACTAAGATTACTGCCTTTAAACAAAGAGAAAGACAGTCTGTCCAATCAGACTTGTTGGTTTCTCCAGGCACACATACCTACCTTGCAATCCTTTAGAGCTTTGTTTATCTCATCCATCTTTGTGTTTCTTATTGTAATTGTCTCTTCTAACTCTGTCTTGGTGTTCTCAAGTTGAATCTGTTAAAGACAAAGATTTTCAAACATTGAACAGTTTATTTGATCTATATTTGCTTTAATAACTACTGTTTAATTGAAGCTTGTTCTCTTAAACTCTTAAATTGTCTTTTTTTGTTTACCAAGAGGCAAAAGGATTCAATAGATAAAAGGCTACTTGTGAATCAGGAAGTTAGAGTACCTTTTTATTGTCCCATTCCTCTTCGGTTGAGACAACTTCCTCCTCACCTCCTTTTATACATCGGACACAGATGCACTTCTGCTGCTTCTTGCTGTACAGCTCAAGCGGGCGGCCGTGGATCAGGCAGGCCCTTGCGTCCAGGTTCTCTACTGGTTCAACCAGCTTGTGGCCCTTCAGCCTTTCAACTGAATGGTTTTCCAAGTGGTCTGAACAATACGAAGCGAGACACACAAGACAGGACTTCTTAGCCTTCTGCTTCGGCTCCATGCAGACGTCACAAACTATTTCCCCGGTTCCTCCCGAAGTCCTGTTATTTATTGTGTTTTTCATATGCTGGGCAATGTCTCTCAGCACGATGTTAACATCAGGAGCTTTACTGAGATGCTTTTTGCAAAGAGGACACATCTCATTCACCTGATATGCTGAGATGCTGAGCTCTAGGCATCTCTTGCAGTAAGAGTGACCACAAGGCGTGGTGACCGGATCGGTAAATACATCCATGCAGATGGAGCAGGTTAGATTCTTCTCCAGCGAGGAGTCACTGGGTGGGACAGAGATGGCGGCCATGTCTGCTAAAAGAAAATATCACAATTAAAGTTAAAGCTTCCTGACTTATAAAATCTTGTTAAATGGCGATTTTGTGTTAGCTGATGATAAATATCCCATATTAGCTTAAACACACCATACACACACCTGGCCTTTTCAACATGTGTGCACCACAATAGTTGATTTAATTCAAAGTCCATTTTTGAATATAGTTTTAAACAAGTGTATATCCTTTTTAAAAAGCATTGTTTAAAGAAAGTTTATTTTTATCCCTCTAAACTTAGCAAAATGAAAATAATACACAGCTGAAAAATATGAGTAGGGGTGCCCTAACTTCAGAATGTGTGCAGTCTTGCAAAGGGTTTCATGTTACCACCACACCCTTCAGTGCATTAGGTTGGGATTTTATGAGATAAAACAACACAAAGTAGTGCATAACTGTGAAGTTAAATTAAGTAATAATTGGATTGCAAGCAATTTAAAAAATAAAAAATCTGATAAGTGTGGCACTGGCATCCATTTGTATTCAGACTACCTGAGTCAACAGTTTCTAGAACCAGCTTCAGTTTAAATTCCTGCCGCATGTTTTAGTGGGTAGACCGAGAGACTGAATTTGTACCCCATTTGTCTCCCTGATTGAATAAAAAGCATCTGTGAACTGCAATTTCTGGCACTGGGCCATTCTAACACATACGTATATTATGATCCATAATGATCCATATAAACCATTTAATTGTAGCTCTGGCTGTATGTTTAGATGCTGTATGTTTAGAGTGGTAATCATGCTGGAAAGGCATCTTCCACCATAGTCATAAGTCTTTTGCAGCCTCCAGCAGGCTAGCTCAGTTTATATTCCCATTAACACTGACCAGCTTCCCTGTTGCTGCTGAAGAAAACCCCCACAGTATGATGATGGGAATACTGTGTTCATAGAGTGCACTTCGAGTTATAGGGTCAGTACAGTTTTCTACCTGAGCAGTGGATTTCTGCAGCTTCTCCAAAGATACCATCTGTCTCTAGGCTGCTTCTGTGATTGATGCTCTTCTCTCCCGGCCTGTCAATTTAGGTAGATGTCTTGCTTGGTTCAAAATGGTGCCATACAAATTTCATTTCAGACGAGTTGAACAGAGCTCTATGAGATCTTCCAGGCTTGGGATATTGTTTCATAACTTAATCCTGCTTCAAACTTCTCCCCTGACCTGTCTGCTGTGTTTTTTGATCTTCGTGCTGCTGTTTGTTCGCTAATGCTCTCTAAGAAACCTCTGAGGCCTTCACAGAACAGCTACTGAGACGTGATTACATACAGGTTGTCTCTATTTATTATTAGTTAAGTGACGTCTGAAGGCAATCGATTGCTTTGGATTTTATTTGCGTGTGTCCGATTGAAGGGGTGTGAATACAAATACAGACCACACTTCTCAGATTTTTAGTTTTGAATAATAATTGGAACACTTCACAATTATAAACCCTTTTGTGTTGCCATGTCATATAAAATCCCAATAAAATGTATAAAGGTTTTGGTTGTAACATGACAAAATGTAGAAAAATTCAACAGGTATGAAAACCTTTGCAAGGCACAAATAGTTATTTTTTCTGCGGTTATGATTATGATTCTACTTTTTACCAAATTGAGTAATAAACTGACTTGACTGCAATGTTTAATAATTAGAATCAAATTGGAATATATGTTATTGACTTTGAGTCAGTGTGTTTGACTGGAATGATTGAGCTGTACATTTCTGTACAAAAATTAAGGGTAGTTTTTTTTTTTTTGTAAATTGCCTGAAGAAGACAATTGTGGTGAATCGCCACTGTATACATAAACTCAGTTGCACACATTGGAATTTTCCCTTTTAAATGTTGTATATTTGAAATGATGAGATTATAAGTAATATATGATGTGCAACATGAAAGCACTTTGTTTAAAGACTGTGACCTCACTAAAAGGCAGATAGTACTTTTCTTGTGCAAATTTCTATTGTACTGCTTGTACTGATGTTCTAATATGCAGCTTTGCTTAATGCCAGTACATAGAGGAAATGAAGTTTCATGGAGCTGCACATATCCAAAAAGTAATGCACACAGGTGTTAGAGTTCAGAGGAGAAACTATTTCTGCACAGTGTTTTTTTTCTTTTCTTTTTTTTCGGAATTTACAATTCCTGTTCTTTAATTGTAAATGGTTTCTTTAGGGGAGAAATTACACATCTGTACCAAAAATGACAGAAAAAACATTATTAGGCATCCACATTTGCCATTTTTCCTTACAAGTGGAAGAAAGTAACAGTACTTGGT
This sequence comes from Crenichthys baileyi, assembly GCA_036173005.1. Lineage (NCBI taxonomy): Eukaryota > Metazoa > Chordata > Actinopteri > Cyprinodontiformes > Goodeidae > Crenichthys > Crenichthys baileyi. The sequence goes on from JAHHUM010000034.1 coordinate 631,023, forward strand.
AACACACACGTCACCCTTTCTTGCATTCGGGCTGTAACCGTGACACACCTTCCCTTTGAATGCATGTTTGATCAGAAGCATTCAGATTTATTGGTCTAAAATGGAAAACAGGCTTGAAAACTGAGTGCTTTCAAGAGTAAAGTGTGTTAATGCTACCATGTTTTAGCCATCTCTTTACAAGAAGCAAAAGAAAAAACATTTATGATCAAAAATGTTGCATGTAGAGCAGAAGTTTACCTTCAGATTGCAGATGTTTCCCGTCTCTCAGGTGTTTGTGTCCTTCTCTCTCTACTCCCACCTAGTGAGTGAGCATGCCCTTCCCTTTCGACTGTCTTCCTGTGTTAAGTTTCATTTCTGATCAAAAGTCTAGGCAGGCACCTCCTTTATTCCAAGAGGGAGGTTGACACACAGCTAAGCAACCAAATTATTTGTTTGCATGTGGCAGGGCATGTTGCATGTTGAGCAACAGATCCGGATGTTGAAGGAAGTTCATTTGTTTATAGCCGTCTGTGTCGCTTAGTGTGGAGCCTGTTTAACTGACAAAGTTTCGTCTCTTGTTTCTGTGCTAAAAGAGAAACTAAAAAAAAACTCAGACTTTGATTTGTACTGTTTGTAGGCTTTCTGCACAACTTTAATTCCTTTCAGTTATGTTTTTGTCTAATTTGTTTTTTAAAACAAGAATATGAAATACATTTACATAAAATATGCAAATGTAAAACAAATAAACACTATTGCAATTGCTACATCACTGAAAAACAGACATGAAATAGAATGTCTTGAAAGTACATCTTACCAGGTGAAGCTAACTATTTGAAATGGTGACACTACTTTACATTCGGCACTGTTCAACAGACGAGGTGAAGGTGGCTGGAAGATCCGGGGAGTTTAGTATAAGTTAATGTACAGCTAGTCAGCATGTTGATCTAGCTGCCGAATAGCATTACTGAAACATTTTTTGAAAATTTGAATGCTTAGAGGTTGATTGTCCCCCTTTTTGCATTTAGTATTGTTAAGTAGGGATAATACACATTACTCACTGTCCCTAGGCAAAAACAAAACCCAAAACATCTCTATGGCAGTTGTTATAACAACATTTACTATATATAATATGAGAGAGAAATATAGAGATATATATATTGCTGCCAGTTATGTTGGAAGAATATATCTTGGTATGCTGAGACATTAAGAGTTACTTTCTATGGAACTAAGGGCCTGAGCCCAAGTTCTGAAAAACAGCCCCACCTTTTGCTTGAAGTCAGACAAGTGATGTTCTCCTGGTAACTGTCAAGCCTAGACTCGTCCATTGGATTGCCCCACAGCGAGGCAGGAATTTTCACCCTGGAAAACACATCTTGAGGGCTCAGGAGTTCAGTGGCAACTTAACCCCACTGCATCTGGCACTTATCATCGTACTTAGTTATGTAAGCACGTACGCGAGCGTGATTGAAACTGCTAAGACATTCAACCTGGCTCTGATTGGTAGTTTCTGACCGGGAGCGGTGTATTTCTGCAAATGGCAGTAAGACCACCTGTGAGAGGCATGTAAAAAAATATTTTTTTTTACAAAAGTTACCTACTGCAGCTTTAGACATTCCAAATGGGCTCTTAGTGTCTTGACATTGGTTCATTGTATGTTTAGTAAGAACTACACAATACCTGTTACAACCTATTAAACTGTTCACATGGTGTTTCAAAAAGTGAGAAAGAACCCCTAATACTAACTTAAGTCCAACAAGTTAAATAGGTTGATATAGTGAGCATAAATACATTTCGCTAACCTAAAGCTTAAAAATTTTATGAAAGTTTTAACTAATATTTTTAGGCCTTGAATTTAGATTGTAACTCTCATTTGTTCATTTGCAAATGCATTTACATTAACCTGAAAATTTCTGTTCTTCTACAAAACAAAATTAGGTCTTGTATCATCAATAGTGAATACCCTGGCTGGGCAACAAATGCTTCTATCTATAATACATTTTTTAATGTTTCATTTTTGAAATAACCAAAGGCTCAGAGTTGATCTCATATTTCATATGTAGACTGAAATATGGATAAAGCTTGTCTTTGAATGAGCACTTGGAGAATGAGTAGATATGAGACCGGGTCTTCACGTCGTAGAAGGACACGAGGCCTTCCTCGTAGTCCACAAACACCCCAACTTTTTGTGGTTTGTCTTTAAGGGAAAGACAAAGAGGTGGGGCTGTCATGGCTGCATATGCTGCATATGGTTTGGGTACATCACACTCTTCAAAATGTACCAGAACCCAGTAGCCATTATCTGGGTTCAAAGTCAGTCTTCCCCTACGGTTGGCGCTGCCTCTGGCTACGCCTAGATCCCACCCGGTTTTGTTGCTGACCTCCACCTCCCAGTATGACTTCCCAGTTGTCAAGCTGTTGAGTCCCAGGACGCTGCCAAGCACGTCAAATCTCTTCAGGGAATCAGCGACTTCCAGGTTTTCTCCTCTATCTTTCACTTTGCTGCAGTCATCAGAAAAAACAAGGCGCTGGTGCGCAGTGTCTGGGTCCAGCGTCACATCCTCTGTAAACCCCAAATTAAACAAAACATTTACAGACGTAAATCAACAGTTTTTGAGACAGATTAGATAGAAGAATGTAAAATGCATCACGTACCTGTAAACTGTGGGAATCTCATAAGTTCTGCGAAGAGTAAAATGAATGTTTGATTAGTTATATTAACATTTTACATTTTTACTATAATGAAGTCTTCTCTTACCAATGGAGGCCAGCTTCTCCAGCTCCTGCTCAATATTTTCAATCATTGTTGTTGTGGTTTCTCTCATGGAGCCAAAAGACAGTGAGGTGTCAAGTTCAACGTCTGTCCAGTCTTTCATGTCATGCTGAACTGAAAGTAACGGGTACATCTAGAAAAACAGGAAAAAAAGACAAGAGATAACCTAACAAAACAACGACTCCAACCTTTCTAGACAGCCAGGAAGAAAAGCATTTTGCATAAACTATTTATAATGAAGGACAAGAAGGCAAAGGGATTAACCAACAGGCTGACAAAGCCTCAAGCACATCATCTGTACACAACCAAGAAGAAATTATATTTTATACACAATGTGATTTGATAAGGAATTTGAAAAGCACTTCAAGCTTTCAAGATGGTAGAGTCACCTCTGACCTGCAAGAAAAGGATGTAATCTTCAAGTGCAGATATATCATCTAGCTTTGAGATTATTGCCTTGAGTTCGCTGATTTCATCTTCCAACTCATCTTTGAGTTTTTTTGACTCTTTATTCAGTAGCTGGAACTTGTCTTCAAGTGGGTCCAGTGCTTTTGCCTTGGCTGCCTTTACAACGGCAAGCACAGCTGTGAACAGAGCATCAATATCCCACCACTCCTTCTCAATATGCTCCTAAAAAAATGAGAAAAATGATTTGCTTTAAAACCTTCTGTACTTCCCTTTTCCTTTACCTTTTTTATGAGTACCCCATGAAAATCTAAACACAAAAAGCGAGAAAATTATGTTTGGCTGAATAATTCTCTTGTGACAATGCTTCCTGGCGATTATTCCAGTGCCACAGGAAAGCTCTTCTCTTTTAAATGTGATCACTTTGTAAAATTCCTCGTTAGTGTATGGGAAAGCCCATCACAACCACAACAGCCTGGCACTTACTCGTCATGGATGTCATCATTTTGGTCACACATTGTTGTGGGATGCAAGTTTTGGTCGCACTCCGTAAAATATTTTAAAGAGACAAATAAACATAAAACATCTCACAACAATATATTGACATAGCAAGCTGAATGTTCAGCAGGCCTTAAAATTAAGAATTCGGTCCGGGGAGTGTCTGAATTTTTGGCTTAGAGGATGTGTTTGCTTTTGCCACTGGTCCTTAAATTTGAACCGACTGGTTACCTGTTGACCTGTTTTGTTATACTTGTACCTTACAGTTCTTTAGAGCTTCATTGATCTCATCAATCTTTGTTTGTCTTGTCTTAATTCCATGTTGTAACTCTGCCTTGGTATTATCGATTTCATCCTGTAGAAAACAAAGAGTGTAATTACCAAACCTTATCTTCCCTATATTTTCTTGAAAAATGTTTCTTTATAAATGTGACCTCAGTTGTGTTCCTACACAATTTCTATTTCTTCAACATAGTGCAGAAACCTTAGAAATAATGACTACTCATATCTTTAACCGAATGAGCACATTTATAGCACCTTCTTCTTTTGCCATTCCTCTTCAGCTGAGACAACTCCTTCCTGACTTCCATCCAAACATCGAGCACAAATACACATCTGCAGCTTCCTGCTGTAAAGCTCAAGCGGGTATCCATGAGTCAGACAAGCCCTTGCATCTAAGTTCTGCACCGGTTCCACCAATTTGTGCCCCTTCAGCCTTTCAGTTGAATAATGATTCTTTAAGTGTGATGAACAATATGAGGCCAGACACACAAGGCAGGACTTCTTTGCCTTCTTCTTTGGCTCCATGCAGTGATCACAGGGCACTTCTCCAGCGGCCCCAGTACAGACATCATTCACCTCAGGGGCTTTCCTCAATTGCTTTGTGCAAAGAGGACACGTGTCTTCAGCCACATTTGAGGAGATGCTGAGCTCTAGGCACCTCTTGCAGAAGGACTGACCACAAGATGTGGTCAAAAAATTGGTAGATGTTTGCATGCAGATGGAGCAGTTTAATTTTTGTTCCAGAGAGCAGTCCTCATTAGCTGATTTGTCAATGGACGTCATGTCTGTCAAAATACAGCAAAACAAGATCAACCAGTTAGAAAATATTACAGTTAGTAAATGTTTCTTTACTTGTGGAATCTTGTAAACAGTAACAGTAACTACACTGAGATCGTGAGTAAGGTGGGCAGTGATAGAAAATGAACTATATTGCGGGTCATACTTGAGAGCAAATATGTACAGCTATCAAGTATTCCATTAATGAAATACTCTAGTTGTTCCTTAAACACCTGCACTTGACCAGATCCTGGTCCAGTTGCCTTTGGCATAGCCAACATTCTTTGAACCCCTTTTAGTCAACTGATGCAGTTCCCCATCAATGTTGTTCCGGTCTGATTACAGTCAAGGTGGTGTATGTTTTCCACTAATATTGATTGATGCATTTGCCTCCGATAGTAAAGATCCTATTAAGAGTATTTTGCCGCACCATCTAGTGATCTAGTGGTCAGAGTGTGAACAGGATCTGATTTATGAAGGTTGGCTGATAAACTTGGTATATTGTCCATTTTTGAGGTAGGCTGTGCAATCAAAGAATATTTCCCATATTAATAATGTCTTGTGCTAGTGATTTACCAGATTAAACATGTAGTCTGACAAAGGTATGGGTGTACCTTGCCTCTTGCCCAGTAACTGCTGGAGAGCTCCCCCGCAACTCTCCACAGACAAGGAGCAATAGGCAATGACTGGATGTATAGATGGACAAAATGTGCCAAAAATGTAACAGTTTTTGTAAATCTTAATTTGTAAATTTAGGCAGTAATGTAATGCAAATAAGTAATATTGTAATTTTGGTAGTATCGTTGAAATCATACCAATTGGTATTTCTGTACATTTATTTCAAGGTCACAACATCAAATTAAATTGTTTATTTAGATGATGAATAAATAGGAATAGTTAATGAACAATAAACGAGTAGTTACATCAATAAATACATTGTTTTTCTATTTTGAACAGGTGGCTAAATGCCCATGGGACTGTGCAACAAGTAATTTTGAATATTTGGCTGTGTCTGAAGCAAAGTGATGATGAAAAAGCATTGCTTGTTCAAAAACATGTTGTAGGTCAGTTTCAAAATCCCTGTTGGAGCACTAACAGGGCTCTCATCATAGATAAATTTACACAATGTTTACACTAATTGTGGGTGCAATATTCAAATTAACAATCTCTTATTAATTTAGCAACTTATTGGAAGCAAAAACACAATTTCTTGTTATATTTTAGATCCTAATAGTGGCTGTGTCCATTTGTGGTTATTAATAGTGAAACATGTTTTTTTTTACACATCCTGCTTCTGCCAAGTCATTACAAACCAGCCATTTATACTATTCAAAGTGATGTTTTCAGATCCAATGTGACCAGTGCCAGCAGTGGTACCACATTAACTGTGTTAGCCAAGCGGATGGGGAAGCTTCATGCAGCTGTTTTTCATGAATTGTTTAAATGACGATTTAAATCTTATCTAAACTTATTTTGAGTATTTCCTTCTCTGGATGCCTTTATTTAAGTTTCTGCACCTGTCTGGCATCCGGTCAGCAGTGTAATCTGCTTGAGTACCATTGACAGCATAGATAAGCTCCATTCCCCATGAAACACTTTCCAGAATAAAAGTTTCGAAAATTACCGACTGTTTTAAATTTAAAAAATTTTAAAACTGAGCAAAACTTCAAATACAAAAATACATCACATTTTTAAAGTCAATGCAATGGTAATCAAATGTTTAGACAAGCTGTGAAGCTTACAATCTCAGATGTATCAGTGCTTGTGGAGTTTACGTAAATGCTCTTCATCTCATTCTCTTCTACGTCTTTAAGACGTATTTGCAGTTAAAGGCTCACAATTGCCCCCTGCAGTCACAGACTGAGATGGGTGACAGGATTTAATGCGTGCAACACCCATTACTCATCATTACATGAGATAAAAACAATTACGAAGATTCGAGTCTCTGGCCAGGAGTCCAAGTCAAGTCTCAAGTCTTTCGGGCACAAGTTTAAGTCGAGTCTAAAGTCTTTAATTCTTGTGGTTTAAGTGCGATTCGAGTCGGAGTCTCAAACTTGAACAGCTATATCTGCGTTAAAGTCACTTAAATCCCCATTCTTGCTCATTCTGATGGTTAGTTTGAACCTTAGAAACTTGTCTTAACCACACCACAGAAGCCAAGTAGACGGTTGATTCTTTATTTGCCCTAATATCTCCTCAACAGGTGTAATTAATGAAGTGGCCAGTGTATGTTTTCATATAAATGTTTCCTAAAGTTAGATTGTTTTTCACCAAAAAAAAAACTGAATTAAAAAAAAAGGTTAGATTATTTTTTTTTGCGTGTAACATTTACCTTTTTGGGGTCACTGTGGCTCAGTCAAAGTTATTTTGAGAATTTTTGTACACTTAAAAGGGTGTGCCACCATATAGTCACCCAAACAGGAAATGCATTTCCATTTGATTTGCAGATACATGCACTGAGAGAAAAAATTTAAACTTTTTACAAGACTTGCTATTACACCTATGATACACATTGAAACTTGATCATGAAGGTTTAATCCCTTGAACTTTACAAAAGCAAAAATGCAAGATATAGAGCAGAATTTTACCTTCAGGTTGCTGAGCTGTTTCCATTATCAGTGTCCGACCCGTTCACTCTACTCCCATCTAGTGAGGGAAGATGTTTTTCTGTTTGGACTGCCTACTTGTGTTAAGTTTCATTTCAATGAAAATTTCAGTCAGACACCTGCCTTATTTAGAGAGAGGGACTGACATTAAATTGAGTAATCATATCATTTGTTTGCGTGCTACATGGTGTGTTGCCTAGAGGATGCAAAATGTGGTGTCCTGTGTATTGCTTAATACACTTCTGAAAGATTCCGACCCTTCAGAGGTAAGATTGAGCTTCCAAACAATACTTTTGTGGTTATTGGAATTAAAAAAAATCAGTGATAAACAAAGACGCAATTGTGATCTGATTGCTTTTCATCTGGAGTAGATAAGAAGCAAATTGTAGCTAGATCCAAAAATAAAACATTGATTTGCATTCATTGGTCGTTTGAGTTTTCTGTTTTTTTTTATTTTTTATTAATCACTAAAGCCAAAGAATTAAAACTAAAATATTCTACTTCATCACAGCACCAAATTGGAATTTTATGTGACAGACCAGAACAAAGTAATACATAATCGTGAATAAGAAGGATAAAAATACAGTGTTTTAATACTTTTTTTTTTTACAAATGAAAATCTGAAAATGCTCTGAGCATTTGTATTAATCCTTCTTCACTCTAACACCCCTGAATGAAATCCACTGCAATCAATTGCCTTCAAAAGTCAATTTATTGGTAAACATCCTCAACCTATGTTAAATTTAATCTCAGTATAAATCCAGCCAAGATGCAACCAAGTGGCTCATGATAACTCTGGAGGAGCTGCCAAGATCCAGAGCCAAAGTGGGAGTGACAACCAATTATCCATGCATTCTGTTCTTAAACAAAAACCTGAATCCAAAGAAGACTTATTTGACTTAACCTTAAGATCCAATTTGTCAGATGACATGACTGGAAAAATTACAAGTTGAAACTGTAAATTGGTAGTATATTATTCCTAAAGCAAATTCCTCATGTGGGATAAATAACATACTATTGTAAAAAATGTGGTCCAGGCATCTCTTCCAAAAGTCCAGGTCATCTTTTTAACAGGTCCAACATCATTAATGTACATAATGCTACTTTCAGTGACAAGATGGTAAATGGGTTTCTTAAGTGCAAATTGATATTTGCAAGATCAAGATCTCTATCCCTAAGGCATGTCATGCTGTATAGTATGTGTAACAATTAACAAGGTTACTTAACTACATTTATGTAATAAAAATTCTTATGAGTCTCATAAAATATAACTGATAAGTCTCATATCCATCAATTATTAATCTGAATGACAATATAATTTCCTCGCACAGAGCATTATTATATTTCATAGTTTAAAGAGGAAAAACTGAGATTTGTATACCATAAAATATATTTATTTTCAGAATATCACAAAAATAAGGTAAAAATAAAAACTTTTTTTTTTTTCCCAAACCCTTTAAGTTTTCATAGAGAGAGTTTCAAAACAAAATTAGGTAAGATATCTTTCTAGCTGGAGGCAGTTTGTGCTCGAGGTTCCCAGTGTGTTATATTCTTAAGAGAAACCCAGAGAATGCATTCAAAATATATAATCCCTTATAAAAGGAATAACAATTCATGGATTATTTAAGAATCATTTCAAAATGTTACAGAGCTATAAACAGAAAAAGATCCTTCATTTTAAGAAATACTTTGACATGCATTGACAGACATTAAAATATAAACTTTCTGGCCATAATCCATGCATGTTCTGGCAATCTCACGCATCTTATCTCCAGAATTAAAGATTATTCTGCATTACTGGATTACTGGTTTCTTCTGCTAACTTATTGTAAGACAGTGAAAGTTGTAAATATGAATGCAAGAAAAGACAATCTGTCTTTTCTTGCATTCATATGTACAACTTTGTTTTTGTACGGGTCCATATTTTTTATAACAAAGAAAAAACACATTTGCTCTGTTTTCACCGAATTTTATTAAAATGAAATAACATGGCAGTTAAAAAAAAAATCAGTTCAGAGGTCGTTGAGCACAAATCATCATCATCATCTTGTAGTTGCAATCATGAATAGGAGTGTAGGAATCGCTGTGGAGAAAAGAACAGACCATTTTACTCAAACATTTATTGTTTTTTATAAAATCACTTGATTGCTCTGTTGACTTGTGGCAACAAAACAGACCTGCAGAAAGTGCAGGTTGTCTTCAGTCTTTGAGAACTGCTCCAGCTCTGCGTTTCTCTTCTGCAGCTCACTGATCTCTTCTTCCAGCTGTTTGATGAGCTTCGTAGTTTGCGCCCAAAGGTCTGCTGAAAGTTCTCCATGGAGGTCTGCAGTTAGCTTCATTTCCTCAGCCGCACTCAGCTTATCCTGAATTTCTTGCTGAATTTTTATCCGTCTGCGCTTTAGTTTAATCTGTGGAAAGAAAAAAGGAAATATATCAGCCCAACAGACACAATGCTCTTTTTATGGTTTTACTACCTTGTTAATAAGATGAGGTCGTCATTTGGGAACCGGCAGTTTATGCCTTTTACAAAAGATAGAAAACTCTCAGATACTGAAATCTTTGAGCCATTTCAATGAATGTTGCACTTTCTCTTCAAATATGTCTACTCTTTTGGTAAAAGTGATTATTTCTGAGGTTGGTCCTACATCTGAAAAATGTTCTTATTTGATTACATATAAACGTATAGGGCCTGATCTTCAAAAGGTTTGTGTGTACAAGACCCCGTGCAAACCTGTTTGAGTCCGCAAAGCTGATCTACCAGGTGCTGGTAATGACTCAAAAGCGCAAATTTATGTGAGGGGGATACGCAAATGTAATTCCTTACCACCCGCAACGGGATTCATCAAACCTGAAACGGACTGCGGTGCTATTTTTACATTTAGATTTAGCACTTTTGAAATGCAGGTACTTACTGGGATGTAAAAATGTCTGCCATCACTGTGGCGAGAAGGAGGAATGGATAGAATGACGGATGATGGGGAGAGAAAATCTTCTGCACATTTGTCAACAGAATTAGGTTGTCAAAAATAAAAAAAATAATACAAATAGATGAGAATAGAGGATTCTATGTAGGATTATCTAAGGTCTGATTTAGAACCAATCACAAACATTGAAAAACTTCCTTTCTTGCGCCGGGAATATTTTCCACATGCCATCGCTGTCAGTGGGATCATCTGCTGCTTAAGCACACACAACCCTGATCATACAGAGGTGCGCACATAACTGGTCATCCACCAGAAAAGCGCGCACAGCCTGTTAACTCTAATTGCACATCATGCAAAGATCCCACTGTGCTGTTGATAATATAATTAATAGGAAAGAACTAAATACACTATAAGGCAGATTAAATCCTTCATTTACAAAAAAAAATCACTTAATGTCACCAAAAAACTATTTAAACAATCAAACACGTTGTATATCGTTAAAATATTGGCAAAACGAACAAAACAAATTCAGTGAAAATCAATGGACATTAATTTATTTTCATGTACATAAATGTTCAAATTATATTTTTTGCAGGACAGTTATGTGACATTATGTTTTTAAAAATTAACATTCAGATAGCCAACTTTTACCAAAAACTATTTCTGTTGCTTCAGTTCAGGCTTAAATATTATGGCCGTTTATGATAAAGACTGAACTCGTCAAACAAATACTCTCAACCAAAAATGAACACGGTGAGTTTCCGAAAAATATTAGAAGTCCAAGGGAGACAAGCCTCTAATAAATTTTTTGACAGACATGTTTGTCTTTTTTTTTTTATAAATATTGATTGGCCAATTTCTAAGCAGCAACCATGAGTTATGTCAAGCAACGCTGTTAGCAAGCTGTGTGCGTACCAATGGCACACAGCTCTGCCCTCCAGCGCCATGGCCTGTAATCATTCTGATTAAAGGTGAAGCAGGATGTGGCCTGTGCATCACTGGGTCCATCCGGACCACGAACATAAAACTCAGCCATCTGCATGCGTGATCATGCACTCAGAAGTGCCCTGCGCAGGTGAACAGAGAGGAGAAATAATCTCGTCAGGACAGAGGCTACGATGACCTGCTGCTGTGAATAGCGACAACAAAGGTTAACAAACCGTAACAGTCCAGAAAAGCAGGAGCAGAACAGCAACTGCATCATTTATAATGATGCAGCACAACAACCCCTGCGTTTTTCAAGCGCCACAGCTTTTATTCGCTTTTCCTCTAGTTGTGCTGGGGGCAGCAGCAGCCAGCCAGTAACAGACGCAGTTTCCTCATTGAAATAGGGCGGTGTGCCCTTCTTTTGCACCTGTTATCCATTGCACGAGCAATCTTTGATGACAACATGCCCACCATTTGCACTTGTTGTACAAGCAATTTTGTTCCCACCTATTTGGGATCTTTGAGGATCACGGCCTTGGTGTCTATGCTTTCCTCCTAGTTGGGTCAAAAATACTCTTGAAGCTGAAAACATTCCTCCATGACTGTGTTGTCTTTAACTGTTCTTTAGTTATATAGTACTATATTGTAAAAAATATGACAAAAATAAACTGTTCACCACCAGCTTTAACAACAGAAGTTCACAGAATTCCACAGTATTTAACCCCTTTACAACTACCTTTTACAATGCATTGAATGAATTTTGGCCCACTCTTCTTTGCAGAATTGCTTGCAGTCAGTCATATTGGCGGATTTTCAAGCATTGAGTGGTCTGTTGAAGTTCACCAAAAAAATTATTATTTTTTTGTTGTTTTAGCCATACAGAGATGGACTTGCTGCTTTGATTTGAATTGTTGTCCTGCTGTACAACCCAACTGTTTGAGTTTAATGTCACCAATTGATGGCAGGACATTCAACAGGCATTTCTGCTTGATGGCAGAATTCATATTTCCATCAGTTAAGGCAAATCGTCCAAGTCGTAATGGAGCAAAACAACCCCAGACCAGCAGACAACAACCACCGCGTTAAACTGTTGGTATTATGTAGTTTTTTTCTGAAATTCTGTGTTAGCTTTATGCCAATATGAAAGGGCCAAACCTTACTAAATTGTTCCCTTTTGTCTTGTCAGTCTACCAAATATTAAAAAAATAAATAAAAGTCTTGGGAGTTATCAAGCAAGTGAAGCAATACAGTGTTTGCTTGTTGATTTTGTTTCTTTTTTTTGACCTCCTAGACGCGTCGTTGATGCGCTTCTGGTGATATTTTGGCATCCTGGCCACAGCTGGGAAGGTTTACCACTGTTTGAAGTTCATATTTGTAGATAATGTCTCTCATTGTGGTTCACTGGATTGTCAATATCTTAGAAATGGCTTTGTAACCTCTTTCAGATATAAGTGACTTAGTTTCTTATCTGTTCTTGAATTTCATTAGATCATGGCCTGATTTGTTGCTTTTTCAGATCTTTTAGCTAACTTCATCCTGTTAGACGAGTTCTATTTAAGTGATTTCTTTCATCTACAGGTTTGAAAGATTGCAGCCTGGGTGTGGCTAGTAAAACTGAACCAAAACATCAGGTTAATCCTGATTAATCCTTGAGTTACAGTAACAAGCGGAAAAATTTTTGTTTCACATTGGATCAGGTTGGATCTTTGTTTGACATTAAAATGTGCTTGAAGCAAAAAGGACTTTTTTTACAGCCCTGTAGATGCTTCTCTTGTACAGTCATGGCCAGACGTTTCTGCCGTGTTCAGAAAAGTTTAAAGCTTCAGTTTTTCTGCTAAAAGTTCACATTGTTTGTAGATTATTTTTTAGAGTGATCAGAACTTAAAAATAATAATAATAATTATTATTATTATTATTTTAAAAAGAAATATATGCAAAAATAGACCAATCTGAATTTTGTGACCAATTTCCAGTTTTCTTAAAACTTTGACCAGCGGATACCACTTTCAGCTGATGTGATTTCTCTTTAAGAATCCTAATATAAGAGGATTTGATGATAGAATTCAAAGCAGTGTTTTTTTTAGCCTTCCTGCCATCATTTATACTGAGAGCAGAGGCTAAATCACACCATGGTTATAGTTATAGTGAATTAAGGTTCAACTTAAAAAACAAAAAAACGTTTTAAACTGTCTTCATAATCTTGATTTAGTAATTATTACAAAAACAACAATCTTGTGTTTTCTAGAGAATGATCATTTAGGCTAAATGTTTTCATATGGCAGATTTTTTTGGAATTTGCAAACCTGTTTCCTTTGCTGAAAGAAATATTATTATGTTGGAATCCAGACTTGAAACATGCAAAAAGAGGGTCAGCAGTAGAATTGCTGTAACACCAATAAAGATTTTTCCATTGATAATGACAAGGGTAAAAAGTGTGACAACGCATTTTTTAAGATGAAATGTTAACCCTTTGCATAATTGCCACACATGTAAGGAAACTTCTAAGACAGCTAACGGCTAACAATATTGCAGATGGATCATAATGAACATCAAGAGGTTCAGTGAGGAAGTATATCAAGTCTCATCACCGCCTCCTCTTTAGAGGCGCACTATCAAACTGCGTTGCCACCAGTGCAGAGCTTGCCAACCTCAGCAGCAGGTGGGTGTGAGTGCAGACTTGTGACAAAGGTACCAAAGTAGGCGCTTTTATCCAAGAAAACATAAACGACAGACTGTTGTCTGTCCTCGTCATCGGACGAGGGCAGCAGGGAATATTACTGGAGCACCGAGAGAAGGAGTTTGGAGATAAAGTCAACATTTCAGAAGTCCTCAAAGCAGCCACAAAAATACCACAGTAAAACTAGAAAGCACATCCTGTGGAACTGATGGGAGAAAACTGTTGCTAAGACGTTTTACTTTGATGAATCCTTCCAATTGTTTGGATAAGAAAAGGTGAGCACGACAATGAGTTCTGCCAACAGTGACACATTCTGATGCATTGAGAGGGACAGCTGCACATCCAGAAGGAAGGGACTCATGGTTTTTCAAGACTATGAATAAAGAGTGCAACAGAAATGTCCTCCAAAGGCAACTTATATTGACAATCAGGGGTCCTGGCTCAGTCAACAAAATACTTTTAGTTCAATTTTTCAGGTAACAGAAAATGTCAATGACCGTTTTCACCAAATGTTGAAAGAAAAGCCCATTTTTCTGAAAGGTAACCTTACTGTGGCTGTTTATGAGGACCTTCCATCACACTTTACCTTGTTCTTAGCAGCTTCCCTGCTGATAGAAACAATGTGGTGGCCCCTGTGCTCCGTTTTGGCGCACATGGTGCAAATACATGTTCTGTCACTTCTGCAGAACCTTTCCAACTTCCTCCCATGCAGCCCGCACAAAGAGTCCTCCAGGTTCTTTGCCACACTGACCAGCAGATGGCATCCAAGATCCTCCCTCTTATAATGTGGCTCCAGGTGAGTGGTGCAGTAGGAGGCCAAGCAAACCAGGCAGGACCGGACTGCGGGCCGCTTTGCTAGACAGACGTTACATGGGACCTCTCCTGCTTTTAGAAGTTCGATTTCATTTTCAGTTTGTGGTGTTTGTATGGTCTTTAGCTGCGGCCTTTTGGGGAAGACCACCATGCAGAGGGGGCACTGGCAGCTCTCACTGATCCTCCAGTATTCTCCTATGCACTCCAGGCAAAAACAATGCCCACAGGGTAGGGAAGCTGGACTGATGAACTCATCCAGGCAGATGCAGCACCCAGGAGGCTTTGACATCAGGTTAGAGCTCAGCGTCTCATTCAGCATGCAACCTGCACAAACCATTACATTGATCACTGGATGCTTGATGCAGTTAGTAGTACACAAGTCTCACATTGTCAGGAAAATAACACATTTTTTCTTGTTTTAGAAGTGATTAAATACAGGGGAGACAACAGGGGACACGATTTAGGATTTACATGAGGCTTAGTAGATGTTACAGTGAACCAGTGATTAGAGACCAAGGAACACAGCAGAAAGGTCAGGAAGAAAGATGTGGAGAAGTTTCGAGCAAAGCTAGCCTATAAAACTGTTGCATCCATCCATGGAATTGCGCCTAAACTGACGGCCCCGGCAAGATGGAGAGAAATTAACCAATGATAGACTTTATACTAGATTCAGAAATGTGTAAATCATAACGATGAAACTTAGCAAAATTAAATTGTCACAAATCAATATGTTTGAACGTAGCTTATTTACATGATCGTCATTATATTTGATTTGCTTATTTTTATGTTTACTCGCCATGCTGGTCGTTACCATACTGCCTCTATTTCATATTAATATTAAAATTCAGCATTTTACTGTGTTCTTCATTTGTATAATGAGGTTTAGTTTGGTAAAATGACCAAAACAAAACTGAGGAAAAAAAGGTGGAGAAAACCGAACTAAACAGAGGCTGTAGAGAGGAGTGTTGAAAGGTAGATTGGGTCCTGGGATCACGGTGAGAACAAACAGGTATTCCATGCAGGTCAATGCGTCGTTCCCTCTGCTTTCAGCACCAGCCTGGAATGTGAGCAGCTCTGGTTCCTGCTGCAGTCAGAAGCTAGAGAGGAGATAGCAGCACACCAGACAACTTCTCCACAGACGGGGAGCGATGTAGATGACTATTTAGGCTGAGGCTGCTGACATCATCATGTACAGTACAGCAAATTCCTATTCACCTCATTTTCATCTTCCTCCTATGTATATACTACTTAGATTATTGTACTGGATCTCATCCAGAGTTTATGTATATATATATATATATATATATATATATATACAACACACATTTTCCCTTTCCGAGTTTTTCCAATTTTTTCCAAATGTATTTTTTTAAAGCATTTTACACTCTAAGTATTTAAATAATTCTGTAATGTATTGTTCACTTTTTATTCATGGTTATTAATGGTTATTGTTTCTATTATTTATTTATCCTTCCTAATAATACCTTACTAGAGTTGCACCTTTAATCTGTCCTGCTGCTTAAACTATTTAATTTGCCCCTAGGGGATGATAAGGTTAATATTATCTCTAAACTAGTTATTGTATTATTTATTATAGAAGTGTACATGCTCATTTACTCGACTATTAAGGGGGTAGATCCATCCACGATCGAGCCGGTAGCGTTTTATTAATTCATTGTAGGAATCTCCGCCATCTTCTCTGCTTAAGACACTCTTAGGCTCACTAAAAGTCTTCCTCACTACTCTTAATATTTCCTCACGTTAGGAGCTCTCTTAAGCTCTAAGATGCTTTGTGAATAACTTTTATGTTCCGGAGGGAAAATTCCAAGGTCACTATGAGCTACTTTTAGCCATCATGCTGTCGGTGTGCTTTTCTTCAGCAGGGTCCAGGAAGCTGGTCAGACTTGATGGGAAAGATCAATTACAGGGTGGAGCTTTTTACAGTACAATATTGGGAGATACCCTGTTAGAGACTGTAACAGACTTGATTAGGGTTCTGAAGTAAAGTTATGACATTTATAGGTATCCGTTTTTATTTAGATGTTTTTTTTTCAATTGAACACTGGCAGTAGTGGCAGAAATTGTATGTCTGACTCAATCAAAAGCCCTGAAAAATATATTAATGTCAAAGGATGAGTGACAAATTTAAAACTTCCATCAAGCTTACAAATTGATTTGATTATATAACTTTCCCTTACCAAGAAGAATTATTTGGAAAAAAAAAATACAACCCAAAAATCCTTCTTTGGCAAAAATTAATTATAAACTTGATCAGCTATTACAACATAAGCCAACATCTCTACACCTCTTTATGTTTACTTTTCTCTTTAACCTATCCCCTATTAGCTAACGTTATCTGGACCGCAGCAAAACTTGACATTAAGTAAAGCTAAGAACAGAAAGATGCAATTAAACTTAATTATGTGAGGGATTAATCATTCAGTTAATCCCATTGGTGAGCATGAGTGAGTTGTTAACAGTTTAACAGGTCATCACCCAGCTTTTTGGTTGTCATGTGATCCGTTCTTACTGCAGCTTGTTGTAAGCGACCATTTTGGTCCTGAGGTAATTGGATTCAATCCAGTTGATTTATAGAGAAAAAAAAAAAAAAAAAAAAAAAGGGAAAACCACCATTAGTTGAACAGATTGAAAGATTAAAAATTAAATCACATACATCTATTGTGGTCCTAGTAATAACAGTGTAATCAATCTGTACCTGTGTATTTTGGTGACTTGAGTAAAAGTAGATTGTCCTAGTACAAGTATCAGTCCCCAAGCTAGTAGCATTAATCACTGACTGTGAGGTCAAAGCAATGATGACTTTTAATAAATCAGAAGCGATTACTCAATAACATAATAATAATAACATAATACAACATAATAACACAATAACATAAAAAAAAGAATCCAGATGAGTTGCTGATTGTCTCACCTTCAGTCATTTATTTACAGTAAAAACCAATTTTCTGGCTGTGGATTTAGAAATCATAAGTGAAAATGAAACATACCCACTGAAAAGTTTCAATAAAAGACACCCAACCCTTTAAAATAGCGCATTCTGTATTTACTTATTAATTCAAACCTCTGGCAGAAATCTAAAAGAATAATAATCCAAATTTAAATCTAAAAATGTACATACCCTTCTTTAAATAGTGCCAACCTGTCCTTCCTGAAGCCTTAGCAGAGTCAAGTTTGCTTCATATCTTTTTTCTTTTCTGAAGAGTTACAGACGCCCCTCTCTACGGCGAGTGGGCGGGGCTTTGGCGTTCTGCAATTTCCTGGATGCTCATAAACTCATATTTCCGTCCATATATAGCTGATAACGTTGTTCTGCACAAACCCATAAAACTCGTTTAGCAGGTTAAGTTCTGCAGACATGCGCATATATTCACACCCTGCGGGATCCTACGGTGAAGAGTTTTTTATTGTTTTTACCTCAAGAGATCTGAAAAACAGATAAGACAGTACTACCAGCATTGTGATGATCATCTATTACTTCTACATGGGGCATTACGACGTAAATATGGGTCCGATCGTAAAATCTGTTGTGACTGGTTCCTGTGGATGATCGTTCTGGCAGATAACTCTGGATCGCTGAAGAGATCAGGATGAAAGTCGCTTCCTATGCTGCAAACGGGAGATAAGCAAATCAGCATGCACCAAACAGTGACGTCATGATGAAAAGTGGATTGCAACATCTGGGGGAAATGTCTCAGCGTCATCATAAAGCCTGAGGAGCAAAGTTACACCACAACAGTCAGATGTTGCTAACACATGTCAATGCCCATGGCAAGCAGTTTTAGAATTTAATAGGAACTCACCAAAGGGGGAAAAAACATCCTTGCTTGATGCTGAGGTCAGAGCCCATCCCTTTCAGATTAAATGTTTGGCGCTTTTCTCATCAAATCCGTTTTACTTACACCTCCAAATTCTGACTGTGCATTTCCTGATTTTATTCTATAGACAGCAGCTATGTTGCCGTTCTAGATCAACTTAGCTGGGGGACCAGGATTTGGCCATGTGTGTTTTTTTTGTTTGTTTTTTTAAAGGCGACCAATAAGTAAAGTTTTACAGTGTATATGGAAATTGATGTAGTACATAATGGACATAACAGAGGCCAGAACCAGTTCTACAGGGGCACAGTTGGCCCCTGTCTAGAACTGCCTATGGTTCTAGACAGTGGCATAAAAAAAAATAATTATATATATAATAATATATTTTAATATATACACACATACATACATACATATATATATACATATATATACATACATACATATATATATATATATATATCTATATATATATATATATAATATATATATATATATATATATATATACACACATACATACATACATATTATATATTATATAATATATATATATATATATATATATATATATATATATATATATCGTACTCGTACTCGTCGTAATCGTACTCGTCGTCTTCTGCTTTATGCGGAACCGGGTCGCGGGGGCAGCAGACTCAGCAGAGACACCCAGACGTCCCTCTCCCCAGACACCTCCTCCAGCTCCTCCGGGGGGAGCCCAAGGCGTTCCCAGGCCAGCCGAGAGACATAGTCCCTCCAGCGTGTCTTGGGCCGTCCCCTGGGCCTCCTCCCGGTGGGACGTGCCTGGAACACCTCCCGAGGAAGGCGTCCAGGAGGCATCCGGAATAGATGCCCGAGCCACCTCAACTGGCTCCTCTCGATGTGGAGGAGCAGCGGCTCTACTCCGAGCCCCTCCCGAATGGCCGAGCCCGGGCCGCAGCACGCTTGGCCTCACGGTACCCATCAGCCGCCTCAGGAGTCCCACAAGCCAACCACAGCCGATAGGACTCCTTCTTCAGCTTGACAGCATCCCTTACTGCCGGTGTCCACCACCGGGTTCTGGGATTGCCGCTGCGACAGGCACCGCAGACCTTACAGCCGCAGCTACGGGCAGCAGCATCGACAATAGATGCGGAGAACATGGTCCACTCGGACTCTATGTCTCCAAAATCCCCCGGAATCTGGTCAAAGCTCTCCCGGAGGTGGGAGTTGAATACATCCCTGGCCGAGGGCTCCGCCAGGCGTTCCCAGCAGACCCTCACTATGCGCTTGGGCCTGCCAAGTCTGTCCGGCTGGTGATCAGTGGACAGCTCAGCCCCTCTCTTCACCCGAGTGTCCAAAACATGCGGCCGATACGACAACAAAGTCGATCATTGACCTCCTGCCTAGGGTGTCCTGATGCCAAGTGCATTGATGGACACCTTTATGCTTGAACATGGTGTTCATTATGGACAATCCGTGACTAGCACAGAAGTCCAATAACAAAACACCACTCGGATTCAGATCGGGGAGGCCATTCCTCCCGATCACGCCTCTCCAGGTGTCACTGTCGTTTCCCACGTGGGCGTTGAAGTCCCCCAGCAGAATAATGGAGTCCCCGGGAGGGGCACTATCCAGCACCCCCGACAGGGACACCAAGAAGGCCTGGTACTCCGCACTACCGCTCGGCCCGTAGGCCGAAACAACAGTCAGAGACCTATCCCCGACCCGAAGGCGCACGGATGCGACCCTCTCATCCACCGGGGTAAACCCCAACACGAGACGGCTGAGCTGGGGGGCAACAATCAAACCCACCCCAGCCCGCCGCCTCTCCCCGTGGGCCACTCCAGAGTAGAAGAGAGTCCAGCCCCTCTCAAGGAGATGGGTTCCAGAGCCCACGCCGTGCGTGGAGGCGAGCCCGACTATTTCTAGTCGATATCTCTCGACCTCCCGCACAAGCTCAGGCTCCTTCCCCCCCAGCGAGGTAACATTCCACATCCCTAGAGCCAGCCTAAGCATCTGGGGATCAGGCCGCTGAGGTCTCCACCTTCGTCCGCCACCCAATCCTCTTTGCACCGGTCCCTCACGGTTCCCCCTACAGGTGGTGGGCCCACTGGGGGATGGCCTCGCGTCTCTCGTTCGGGCTTGGCCCAGCCAGGTCCCGCAAGGAGCAACCCGGCCACCAGGCGCTCTCCGGCGAGTCCCGACCCCAGGCCTGGCTCCAGGGTGGGACACCGGCTCTGGCGTACCGGGCGACGTCACGTGCCTCGATGTATTTGTCCTCATGAAGGATTCTTGAACCGCTCTTTGTTTGACCCATCACCTAGAGCCTGTTTGCCATGGGAGACCCTACCAGGGGCATTTAAGCCCCAGACAACATAGCCTCTAGGATCATTTGAACACTCAAACCCCTCCACCACGTTAAGGTGGCGGTTCAAGGAGGGGTATATATATATATATATGTAAATATAAATTCAATTCAATTCAGTTTATTTCTATAGCGCCAATTCACAGCACATGTCATCTCAAGGCACTTCACAAAAGTCAGGTACATACATTCCAATTAATCTTAATCATTGAACAGTGCAGTCAGATTCTGTTATTTATTCAAATTGGATAAAAAGTTTTTCTATCTAAGGAAACCCAGCAGATTGCATCCAGTCAGTGACTTGCAGCATTCACTCCTCCCGGATGAGCATGTAGAGACAGGTAAAGGGCCTGTACTTGTAAAGTGCTTTATCAAGTCCCAAGGACCTCAAAATGCTTTACACTATAGTCATCCACCCATTCACACACTGACAGAGGTAGGTTACATTGTAGCCACAGATGCCCTGGGGCAGACTGACAAAGGTGGGGCTGCCATACAATCGGCTCCACTGAGCTCTCTGACCACCATCAGCAGGCAAGGTGGGTGAAGTGTCTTGTCCACAATGACTAAGACCGACAGAGCGGGGGGTGTGAACCAGCAACCCACCTGTTACAGGACAAACTCCTACCACCTGAACAACAGGTGCTTCCAATTAAAAATGCAATATATAGTGAGTTCAGTGCATTTCTGTCCAGTCCTTTGGGGTTTGTTGTGCATTGTGAAATAAAGTAAACACATTTCAGTGCTAAGGGGTATTTCCCAGTCTGCCAGGGGTATGAATAGTTTTGAAATAATTTTAACTGTAACTGAAAAGATAGATTTTTAGAAGCATTTTGGATTTTCTTTTAACATCAACTATATTATTGGATACTTTCTGGGTTTAAGAATGTGTTTATTTAAAAAAAAAAAACAAAGGAGTGCTCATATTTAAAAAAAACCCTTCTTAAGGAAGACTGTGCCATTTTCCCACACCACATTCTGATGTATTCAGTCTCTGATATCTGTAAATTCTACCTCAGTTGCTTTGATGTTTGTGTCTTGTTGCACGTGATGTCTACTATCAAACATTAGAGCAGATTAGCTTTACAAACAACTCTAGGTTTGAAGAGGTTGTAAGGTATTTGCTCAGCTCATGTTGTTCAACACCTTTGACCTCATATAGAAATCAGATTTTGACCTTTGACCTTACAGTTTGAGAATCATAATGCAACATGTAACTGAGTACCGTTTATGGATGCGAGGAACAGTCTTCAAGACTACTCTAAAGCTTCTGGTTATAGTGGCCCCCATCATGCTACTGTCATGGTGGGCTTGTAGTAGAATCCAATATCAGGCAAAATGGAAGCAGAGAGGTGAAGTGAAACAATAATTTAATGATCACAAAAAGATCTAAACTTTTCACACTGGATGGAAGGAACAGGACATGGTATTTATATGGGGCAACTAGGAACAACAGGCCTAGCAGCAGAAGGAACCAGTGACAAGAGATGAAAACCAGGGAGCTTATATACAAGGGGAATGAGG
The DNA here is from genome assembly GCA_036173005.1 of Crenichthys baileyi. NCBI lineage: Eukaryota > Metazoa > Chordata > Actinopteri > Cyprinodontiformes > Goodeidae > Crenichthys > Crenichthys baileyi. The sequence goes on from JAHHUM010000034.1 coordinate 653,387, forward strand.
AGAAAGGCATGGCAAGCAGTTGAGAGCAATCAGGTGATAGCGAGGAACGGCTGAGACCAATGAAGGCTGAGAGCTGAGGGAGAACAATAGACACAGAATCTGAACAGAGATAAACAGAAACACTGGGAAGAACCAGAGAATGTACAAGAACACAAGAATGAACTAAAAAATAAGTAAACAAGAAATAAACTAAAATGGCAACAACTAGAGGACATAAACAGAAAAAACTCAAACACCTAACATCTGAGTCTCATATCAGCTACAGCTTCCTTCCTCAGCTAGCAAGACTGCTAAATTCTCACCAACAATCATCTGGACAAAAGAAACTCTTTCATTTCAATATATGTTGAATATGAAGAATATAAAAAAAACATAATTGACATACAATTACATGTCCACCAGCTTTCAATGCTTTAGATTACAGCTGCACAATATATTGAACCAAAATCATCTTTTCAATATCAGTGTGTGCAATATCACAGTCACAAAGGACTACTTGGAATCAATTGAGCAGGACATAATATGACCAGATGAATGGCCTCGAACTCCCACTAATGTCAACCCCAGTTGTATGTCCTTAGGTAAGGTCATTGTGGAAAGGCACACAAATGAAAGTGTCCTGAAAATGATCGTTAATTGTAATCAACATCCCATTCTTCAGCCATCATGTCTTACATGAAACCAAGGGTAATCTCAGCAGACCTGGTCCAAAGGTGTATTTCCATTTTCTTCACAGCAGGGGTTAAGTTTGATGTTGTGTTCACAAGCACCCATGGAAAAAAGGCTGTTACTCGCGGATCTATTTACAAACAATGAGTGCATAAAATGTTTTTTCCAGAGTATACAAAAGCAGCAAAAAAATATTAAAGCAGATATACATCATAAATCTGATAACAGAACTTTCAAACTACTTCCAAAGTATGTGTGTCAACATGTCTTGTGTGAATCCAGTCCCCTTGGTCTGATGAGGAAAAAAGGTGGAGTTGCAGAAAAGTCCTTTTTTTCTGGACCAGAAGCCAAGTTGAACAGCAGGGATCATTCAGATATCTGGGTTTCAAAGATCTAGTTAGAGTTTGACCATACAATAATCTATTCAGCTGTACTTTAGATTGATCATAAAAGACAAATGAGATCAAGGAGTCAATAATAGTGCTTCAGATCTCTTTGCTTTGCTGTACAGATAAAAGTAAGGGAAAAGCTTTCCTGTGAAACTTTCCCCTACATAAGAGTTAATGTGCAGCTTCTCATTCAGGCTGTAGAATGACACCCGTCCTTCCTCGTAGTCCAGATAAATCCCCACATTTCTCGGTCTGGTACAGAGATGAAGCTCTCTCGATGGTGAGCAATGAAGAGAATAGTCAAATCCATTCTTTCCCATAGAAAAGAAGCCATTGTCTTTTTTCACTATTACTTTATCTGATCTGCTTACTGTTTCCAGGGCAACACCAACATGCCAGTTGTTTCTAAACCCCACCTGGACCTCCCAGTAGTGGCGACCAGAGTTGAAGCCATTCTTCCCAAAAACCATTGGTAATTCAAACCTTTGTGATTCATAAGATGGTGTCCTGGCTTGTTTGGAGAACTTCAGACGTGTTCCATTCTCTGTTACTATGAGGCCAGCTCCAGCAGTGGAGACATCAAAAATGACAGATTCTAAAAAGAGAAAATGTTCAGGTAAGGTTAATATCTTTGCAAGTCAGGGAAAAGTAAATTAATCCAGCATAGAACACGATCTAACCTTTGTATTGTCTGATTCTGTTCAGTTCTATTAAAGATAAAAACAAGAACATGGTCAAACTAAATCATAGCCAAGAGAAATGTATGAACCAAACAAATGCAACAGATAATTCACCAATGTGTGTCAGTGTTTTCAGTTCGGTTTGAAAACTGGTCATTAGATAATCCATGGCTCTCCTCATTGTTTGAATGCAGAGATCCGAGTAAACCTTAGTCCTAGACCAGTCCTTGGTCTCTGACATGGTGCTCAAAGTCTGCAAAGTCTGAAAAGAAAAGAAAAACTAAAATAAAGAAACACATGTATATATCTCTATCATAAACCCCAGGCAAAAGTCAACACTAATGGACAGATTTCATGTCCTTTTCCCCTGAGTAGATCAAGTTGACAGGGATGCCCCTTGTCTTCAGGACTCTTGGCAATTAAAACTTTAGCTGAAGCAATTTGGCAAGACCCTGGTATAAAGGGATTTCAGGTGGGCCAGATGGTCCACTACATTAACCTCCTAGCAGATGATATTATTCTATACTTAAAAGAACCTTGCAAATCTTTCTCTAAATTCTAAATCTTATTAAATAATTTTCATAATATTTCAGGCCATATGGTGAATTTGGAAAAACGCAAAATCCTTCCCTTAAAAAATTTTGATTATCTCAAACTCCAACAGTCCACTTAAATGGCCATCAAATGGTATAAAATACCCTGAAATAACAGTAGATGGCAACCTTAAAAATCTGTATAAATTCAACTGTCTGTCATTACTTAGTAAGATTGAAGATGATCTACTCAGATGGATGAATCTACCTCTTACTCTGCTTAGCAGAATCTACTGCATTAAAATGAGTGTTCAACCGAAACTGCAACATTTGTTCCTAACATTGCCTATTCCCCTGCCACAATCCTTTTTTAACGTTCTTAATAGATATGTAAGACAATTTATATGGAAATCTAAAACACCTCAAATACCTATGGAGAAGTCAACATGGGATTACAGATTAGGGGAACTACGATTAACCAATTTTATAAAATATTACTTAGCAGCTCAAATGAAATTTATTTTATATCTTTTTGAAGGGAAAGATGCCCCCTTTTGGACACAAATTGCATTACATTCCCTGAATAAAGTGACATATATCTAATATGTCTAATAAGATTTTTAATATATGGTATTCTAAAGGAATTCAATGCTTAGAGGATTGCTTTGGTGGAGCCTCTGAGCTGATTTAGGTCACAATAGTGTGTCAGTAGTTATCAACGCTAGGTTAATCAATTATAACTTTCTACATCAATTACATCTAACTTCAGGCAAATTACACTCATTTAAATCTGATCTATCAGAGAAATGTTTCCGATGCCATATTGATGTGGCATCCTTTCTACACTGCACCTGGTCATGTACAAAGGTGATACCTTTCTGGCAGGATATTTGTTCTACCTTAACTAATATCTTAAAAATTAAGATTCCATTAGAATCCAAGCTTATTTATATAGCGCCAATTCACAACACGTCGTCTCAAGCCACTTTACAGAGTCAATTCAATCAAAATTTATTTAGTAGTTCCTTTTTTTGTGAGGGATGGAATGGGGGGGTTGGGATTCAATAAGCAGAGAACATACAGAAGTATTGTCAATCTCTTGCCTTATATTAACCCCACCAGTATATTATGAAATGTGTGTTCAGCTATGTAAAAATACAAAAAAAGAATAAAGGAAAAAAAAAACACACATGAATCAACATGCCTCAGTGAAGCATTAAACAATTTGACCAGTTTTCTGGTTAAACTGGGTTGACTGACTAACCTGTAGAAGTTGAAGAGGGTCTTCATTTTGTGAAAGTTCCTCTAACTGCACGTGTTTCCTCTGCAGAGCTGCAATCTCCTCTTCTAGCTCCTGAATCATCGCCTGAACTTTCACGTTGGATTTTTGCAGTTTTTCATCGATGTTTGACTTCAGTTTGCTTTGGATCTCTTGCACTCTACTCATCAGATTACTGAACAGCTTCTCAGCATTATCAGTTTCCTTGTCTACTTTCACCTATAGAAAACACAAATATATTGGAATAAATGTATAATCAATTTAAGCTCTCTGGCAAATATAAATTTAATTAAAATACTAACTTGTCTCATTTCTGATGAATATGTAAATTCTTTTATCTTTTCCATTCTTTCATTGATCATGAGGTTGATTTTTGCTTGTCTGGATTTAATGCTTTCCTAAAAAAAAATTAATGCAATTAAACCAGATATTTCTGTTTCAGTCAGTACACCATATCCCAAGCAGTGAAAAAGCATTCGCTCCCTTACAGTTTTCATTTCATGTTGCTTTTTTGTTACCTGTTAATGTTTCAGATCAAAGTAATTTTAATAATCAGACAAAGATAACCTGAATAAATACCAAATGCAAATTCGCAAATGATGATGTACTAAAGGGAAAATAGCTATCAAAACCAACTGGGCGCTGTGTTAATAAGTAATTGGTGCTTAACAAATTATGTGAAAAATTTTATAATAATAGGCATTTACAAGTGACAAAGAACAAGAAATCTGTTAGTAGGCAAATACTTGTTCACAGCGCTGCAAGTTCAATCAAATCTGAAGTCTCACTTTCTGCAGAACCCCCTCCTCTTCAACAGATACCGTCTCGTGGTCTCTATGTTCTGCTTCACAGCACAGCAGACAGATGCACACTTGTTCCCTCCTGCAGAAAAATTCCAGGATCCTTGCATGCTTCTCACAAACCCTCTCCTCCAGGTTCTCCACTGGCTCCACCAGCTTGTGTCTCATCAAGGCAGGGACCCGCTGATGAGGCTCCAGGTGTCCGTCGCAGTACGACGCCAGACACACCAGGCACGATTTAGAGGCCTTGAATCTTAAACCTGTGCACACGTCACATTTCACCTGCCACGGTGCATTGGCACTTTCAAGTGCCTCGGTTTTTCTTCTCTTTATTTGGACTGACATTTCTGCAATGACTTCATTTGTGGAGAACTCTGGCTTTATAAGGAATCTTTTGTTACACTTTGGACACTGATAAAACTCGCTGTCGCTCCATTGCTGGCTGAGGCAGGTCCTGCAGAAGTTATGACCACAAGGCGTGGTGACCGGTTCGGTGAACAGGTCCAGACAGATCAAACATCGGAAGTGTTCCTCTGGTAATGAAGTGAGGAGGCTGTGTGATGACATTATGCAGTCTCTGTAGAAGGAAATAAAAACGATTTATACTTCTTTAGAATGTGTTCTAACAGTTTAAGGTTGTTTTAAATAGCTAAAGTCAGCTGAAACAGAAAAGCTTGCTAACGTTCTCCACTCCAAAGATTTATTTTCATTTCCAGCAAGCTCTCATTGATATGAAACAGGGAACTACTGCCAGAACCTGACTTACAAACTAAAACTTTAAGGTGGGAAAACAAGACTCGATAATACGGTTATGGGCGTCACAGTAGGCTACATTATGATTAACAAAGACAAGAAAGCTTCTATCTATGAGAAATGAGCCTAGAAGGACACAGTTAAAACTGTAAAACCAAATCACATTTCTTCAAGATGAAAGTCAACACCATAGCCAACAGCATCAAAGGTTTGAGTCTAAAAAAGCTCAAACTGAGGCATCTCCTCTATCCACCTTCCACTCAATGACCATTCCTGCACTACGAGGTTTTCTGAAACTGGACTGGAAGCTGTTCATCCATCTGAAATAATGGTAATGTGCAGAAGTTACCTTCGTATGATAAAAAGACAACATTAGGATTGGTCTGCAGTTACTGCAGATAAAAGGTCTAAATTTGGCTTCTTTGGTAGAACAATGGTACAACCAGTAGCTCTGAATCATTTCAACAAATATACAACAACAAGCCTGACTGTGAAAAAAACTTCCCCTTTTTGGTGTGACCAATGTCTAGAGCATTGTGTTGGAAACATCTACTTTCTGGAAGGAACATTTGTTGAATAGACATTTTTTCTCAAAATGATCATGAGGCTCTCAGGCAAATTAAGTAACATCTTTGCAAACACTATTAGTTACTATAATAAGCTGCCAGGGATCCAGTTGAAGAAAGCTGAATCTTCACCTGTCTTAGAACATTATAGGGGTTTCTAGTTCTGTGCAATTTGTTTCAGGATAGAAACAAACGTAAGATAGGTGTTTACAATCACTCGAACTAAAGGCAAATGTGTCAACTCAGACACACCCTGTGAGTCACCTTCACATGCATCTGGTAGCATTAAAATTATTTGTCACACTAATGTGAAATTATACCAATGCAGCTAAAATGTCTGAATTAGAATACAACTCACCTCAGTTTGGGTTGTTCTGTTGTAAATCTGTAAATCCAGAGGTGTCAACAGTCTTACATGCAGCTTATCTCTGCTGCTCAGTTTTTTGTAGATCTGTTTCCTTGGCAGAGCCAGTTTCTGGCACACAGTGGGTGTGGTCAAGTCACATCAGTTGACTAAAACCAAACTTAATTCCTGAGTAAAAAAAAAAAGATATATGGGCATATTTGACATATTTTTTTTCACTTTTATTTTATAATCTACAGCTTTTTTAATTGTGACAGACAGATAAACCTAACTTTGTTTTTCATGCTAAGCAAGCAAAAAGCATTACAACAAAGACGAAAATAGTGTTTTGTGTTTTGCACTAAATATAATTGCACTATATATAAACTACAGGCATCTGTTAGTTCAGCACCAGGCCTGGAAACATGCAGAGAAATCAAGTCCAATGACAGAAGTAGCATAGCAGTGCCTTTTAACATATGGCTGGAAAATTTAAGCTCTGTTTTTTATGATATTATGGTAACACACATAACAACCTTATCTTTATAATTACCTAGTGAAATCAATATATCTACTGAAAGAAATAGTCAAACCAAAAGCTGAGGTCTGTTAAACCCTAGAACCAACTTTTCAGACTGTACCATGTGCTAACCAGCCTAAATTTTCCCATCAGGCACTGCTATTTTTAATGAGTAGGACAGACACAGGTGTAGTATCAAGGGCTGTGTTTCATTTAGAGGTGTGCTGCTTTTATACATACGGGTGAATCTTAAATTAGAACAATCAAAAAGTCTCATTTAATTCAAAAAGGTAAACATATTGTCGTGATTTAAGGGTGTTTGGGTTTTTGTTTTAGGTTTTTCTCTGGTTGTGTTCTCCGTGTTGTGTTTTTGGATCCTGCTTCTGATCATTGTTTTCCAGGTGGTGCTTTAGTTCTTCCCTGAGGTTTAGTTTCTTATGATTCTGTTCATGATGCATTTTAGTTTAGTTTCTGTCATATCAAATGTGTCTTAGGTTTGATTGTGTCCTTTGTACTGAATATTATGTGCAATATAATAATGTAATGTAATGGCAGTAAGTGTTATTTTGATACTGTATGTACAACCCAGCAGGATAAATAATTACATTGTACTGTGTTTAAACTGTCAGACAACACTGCTGAGGTCTGTAGTACCTTGATAATTTCATTACTGATCTAAAGAAGGATGAAAATGATATGCACAGACAAGCTTTATGCTCAGGCAAACTCCATTGCACATGGATTAGGCTTTGGTTGATATGGGAGATAAGATGGCAGAGATGCCATGGAGTTTTGTGGATGTGAAATGAAAGATGTTTAAGGAGATAGTGAAGGTGATGTCTGGGGTGGTGGTGCTTCAGCTGATGTGTAGGGTAGTGATTAAGGTGAGGCTTTGTATACCAGGGCTCCTCCATGAGCTGCTGCCACTTTTTTTGAAAAGCCTCATCCTCCAGCAGCTAGTGAAAAAAAAAACACCAAAATGTTTTTGGGGGGTTTTTTCTTTCAAAACAAGAAAATTCTCGTGATCACAAGAAAACAACAAAATCTCTGGATCCAAGACAGAATGAACTTGGGATAGCAACATTTGTTTTCTTATAATAATAAAATATTTGCCTGGGGAAGTTCAGTGAGTATTAATACTGATGCAAAGCACTGCGTTGTCTGGTCATAGAAGTAGCAACATGCTACAAGCAAGAATACCTCTGTGTTGCCATTTCATGCAAAGTGGTACCTGGTAATGTTATTAATAAAAATGCTCAAATCTCCTGTAATGTATCTGTGTTTGATTTTTTTTTTTTTTTTTTTTTTGAGGATTTTATATTACATCCCAATTCCATTGTTTGTGTTTCAGATTCTTGTTTGGGCAAGTACTAATGAAATGTGAAAGATCATGACCCATGATGACACCAGATTAATTGAGAGACCTCCTGCTGATAAAATATAGACTCATGTAACATCATTTTAGATCAGAAACCAACAAGTAAGAAAATTAGTTTTAATCACGGATAAAAGAGCTGGGTACAAAACAATCAAAACTGCAAAAGTACAAAGGGGTGAAATGACCAGAACCCAAAACGTCAAAGATCAGAAAGATATTATTACAAAGATTGCTTTAAATTACAGACATTCAAGAAACATATATCCAATTCTAAACTTTATCAATTCCATGGAGTGTTTATTATACTGTATATTAGCAAAAACATGAAAAAATAGCAGGACCAAAGGTGCAGATGTCACTCTGGCTTCAGATAGAAGAAAAAAAACTTTAATATATACATTTCCTAACATACAACTGAATCCTGTTTCTAGAAGTCACATGCAGCTTTGAAGACAGTGCAGAAGGTCTCATTATGAAGCCCCTGAATGAGCTCCAGCTTTATTCCCCGGGAAGTAATCTCATTAAATTCCCATTAACAGTCACTTGGACAAGACAAAAACTTTTTCTTCAATGCATATTTAACGTCAAGGAAATTACAAACATGTTTGGTACCAAATGATCCAATCTCCAAGTATACAACACATTTTATATTAACACGTCTTCCCTGAAACAAACATAAACATACCCAACAAAAGAAAATCTGGTATTTTTTAAACCTGTGAGAAAAGGACAAAATGTGCAGTGAGACCCCTTGTAGGCAGAAATCTTTATCACCATTTGACAGCTTTATTTTACTCAGTAGTGCATCTGGATTTTAAGCTGTTTCTTTAGCTGATGGTTTTCCTATTTAAACAGATTAGATTTTTTTTCTAATGTTACTGTTATTTCTGCTAATTTTACAGATTTCAGCTGATATTCTGCTGTCAACCTTAGCCTCTTTCTGCTAGCATTCAGCAGAGGAGTTTAGAACTACTGTTTTTTGCAAATTCTTTTTATTTCAGCAGATTATCTGCAGTCAACCTCAATTTATTCCTGCCTCCTTTAGCTGAAAAATTCAGCTTACAGCATTCACACTGCATTTTTGCAGGAAACGCAAATTATTCTAGTTTCATTAAAAGAACATCTCATTTACAGAACAATGGTGTCATTCACACCTGAGATAGGATAATTGCTCAAAACAAATCCAGACACTTGGCTGCCCTTTGGGCATGGTAGAAAAGCCAAATGGCTGGGCTTTGGGAGTTCTAGTGTTAAGAACCTAGTTGGCGTTTTTCCCAAAAATAAACTTTTCTATTCAGTTGTTTTTGTAGCTTTATTGAAAGAGCGAATGAGAGTAAGGAAGTATTTTGGATCATGCATAGAAAGAAGAACCAAAGGCTCAGACTTCTTTGCACCACTGTACAGAAAAAAATATGGGAAAAGTTTTCCTGTAAAACGCTCTTGTTCGAAAGAATGAATATGCAACTTGTCAGTCACATCGAAGAATGACACTCGTCCTGCTTCGTAATCTAAATACACCCCCACATGTCCTGGCCTGGGATGGAGTTGGAGAACTTTACTGGGTCTATCGTGAACTTTGTAATTAAAACCAGATTTTCCTATAGAAAAGAATCCATTGGCTTTTTCAACACTATTACTTGATCTATCAACCGTTTCCAGGGCTACACCAATATGCCAGTTGTTTCTCAGGCCCACCCGGACCTCCCAGTAGTGGCGACCAGAGGTGAAGCCATTCATTCCAAAAACCATAGGTAAATCAAACCTTTGTGATTCATAAGATGGAGACCTTGCAGTTTTTGAGTACTTAAGACGTTTCCCAGATTCTGTGATTATAAGGCCAGGCCCAGCAGTCGATTCATTAAAGGTCACTAATTCTACAAAAAAGACAGTAGGCTACATTAAAAAAATTATCATCTTAACTGAGAAGTAAATATAACAAGAAGAGGCTCTAACCTTTGTATTGTCTCATTCTGGTCAATTCTAGAAGGGTTAAAACAAAAACAAAACAAAAAACTGTTTAGAATACTACTTTTTGTCTCTATTGGAAAACAAAACATTTATGAATAAAATGTACATTAATATTTTACCCATGTTTGTCAGTGTCCTTAGTTTTGTTTGAAAATCGTTCAAAAGAGTATCCATGGCTCTCCTTGTTGTTTGAATATACTGATCCGGATAAACCTTGGTCTTGGACCAGTCCTTGGTCTCTGACATTGTGTTCAGAGCCTGCAAAGTATAAAAAGATTCATATGTCTAAGCACTGTACACATAGTGTTATTGATACAACAAAATAAAGATAAGACCAACACTAATAACTTTGTTGACAGTTCTGGTGATTACTTCTCAAGCCCAGTTAACCTGTGGGGTTCCTATGCAGTGGCGCCCCCAGAAATGTTTTGCAGGGGTGGACATGGGGTCAATAAAATGATGGGGTGGCACACCAAAATCAAAACCAATGACTGACTTTGAAAAATGCTGTGATGCCGTAATATTAATAGGAACTGGAAAACCTACCACAGACCATTTGTCTGTTGTTTTTATAAATTTATATTTCAGACTGACTAGAAAAGAGCATTTAAAGTTCCCCAGAACACTTTCCAGCATTTAAAGTTTCACAGCCTACATGAAGAAGTCTCTGATAGGTGCAGATATTTATTTCTCCTTTTCAGAGCATCCAAGATAATCATTGCATCTTGCAACTGTAAAGGTGATTTCTAAGATTAATGACCATTTTGCCATGGTGGTGATCAAAGAGTGTGCGCTGGTTAAATGCTTGTATGACCCCCAAGTCAATGAACAGGCCAGATGATGCTTTACGCTTTCTTTAATAAGCAGATTCAGGTACCAGGTACGGGGGATTGTGGTTCTACAAAACAGAATACAGAAATACAACATTTGTGTATAATTCATTGTAATAACAACATCCCATATGAGTAGATTACATAAATAATACAGCCACAAGCTGTATTTTTAGCATAACCAATTGGCCCAAAGGCCTTTATTTGTAGCCTGAACTATATTTGGTCAGTCAGTCAGTCATTTTCTACCGCTTATTCCATAGTGGGTCGCGGGGGAGCTGGTGCCTATCTCCAGCAGTCAGTGGGCGAGAGGCGGGGTACACCCTGGACAGGAACTATATTTGGTATCAAATGAAATATACTATTTAATCATTGCTTCAGTCCTGTGTTTCAATCACTTATAATGTGAAGATTACATTATAACAACAGCTTATCACATCTGGTGTTGTTATCATGTAACAACACCAGATGTGACAAGCTGTTTTTATAATGTAACAACAGCTTATCATATCTGGTGGGGGGACTGGGGTGGCCAATATTTTTCCATGGAGGGCTGTGGGCCCCCATGACCCCCATGACCCCCCTGGCGGCCCCACTGTTCTTATGAGTGCATATTCTGCATTACCATATGACTAAATATAAAATAGCAACATTTGCGGAGGAGACTGTAGGGGTTCCTAAAACAGTGTAAAGTTGCACTTGACATATATCCTGTTCTTTTTTAACAGAGGATACATTTTCCCCAGTAAATATGTTTTTGACCTTATTCCTTTCCACTGTTGCCACATGCCACATCTACTGTCTGATAGTTTGACATAATCTCTTCTTGTTTGCTTAATTGACTTGCAATTGACTGAGCTCTGTCACATAAGTAACTTTTGACCAACTGGGAGTAGAAACTTAATTAGACTGAACTGTATTATATTTGGGATTAGATAAGGCCGTCATGTTGTTTAAATGGATCCATCTATGTGGTTTTACTCTGTTAATGTAAATTGATTTAATGAATTGCATCATTAGAAATGAATATAACTTTTTTTCTTGTGTGTCTTGAGAAGAAATTTGAACCCCCCTAATACCTTTGACCCAAAAGACTACTTGGACCTGTCATAAATTTTTCAGCATGAAATCAGTTAAGCAGAAACTCCAGCACAAATCACTTAATCACTTGGCATATTGTTACAAGAGCTTTGTTGACTAACCTGTAGAAGTTGAAGGTGGTCTTCATTTTGTGAAAGCTCCTCCAGCTGTGAGTTTTTCTTCTGCAGAGCTGTAACCTCCTCTTCTAGTTCTTGAATCATTGCTTGGACTTTTTCCTGTGATTTTCTCAATTTTTCATCAATGTCTGCCTTCAGGTTGCTTTGACTCTGTTGCACTGTAGTCATCAGATTTTTGAACAGATTCTCAGCATTCTCAGTTTCATTGTCTGCTTTCACCTATTTGAAAATACATTTGTTGTTTGAATAAATATAATTCATTTAGCAGAAGTAAAATTTTACTAAAAACTTACTTTGCTAATCTCTGAGGATTTCTGAAATTCCTCCATCTTTTTCATCCTTTCATCAATCATAAGTTTGATTTTTGCATGGTTGGATTCAATGTTTTTCTAAAATGAGCAATTACAAGACAGGGTGATTAAGCCAGATTTTCAGTTCAGTTCAATTCAATTCAGTTTTATTTATATAGCGCCAATTCATAACACGTCGTCTCAAGGCACTTCACAAAAGTCAGGTACATACATTCCAATTAATCTTAATCATTGAACAGTGCAGTCAGATTCTGTTATTTATTCAAATTGGATAAAAAGTTTTTCTGTCTAAGGAAACCCAGCAGATTGCATCCAGTCAGTGACTTGCAGCATTCACTCCTCCCGGATGAGCATGTAGAGACAGGTAAAGGGCCTGTACTTGTAAAGTGCTTTATCAAGTCCCAAGGACCTCAAAATGCTTTACACTATAGTCATCCACCCATTCACACACTGACAGAGGTAGGTTACATTGTAGCCACAGATGCCCTGGGGCAGACTGACAAAGGTGGGGCTGCCATACAATCGGCTCCACTGAGCTCTCTGACCACCATCAGCAGGCAAGGTGGGTGAAGTGTCTTGTCCACAATGACTAAGACCGACAGAGCGGGGGGTGTGAACCAGCAACCCACCTGTTACAGGACAAACTCCTACCACCTGAACAACAGGTGCTTCCAATTAAAAATGCAATATATAGTGAGTTCAGTGCATTTCTGTCCAGTCCTTTGGGGTTTGTTGTGCATTGTGAAATAAAGTAAACACATTTCAGTGCTAAGGGGTATTTCCCAGTCTGCCAGGGGTATGAATAGTTTTGAAATAATTTTAACTGTAACTGAAAAGATAGATTTTTAGAAGCATTTTGGATTTTCTTTTAACATCAACTATATTATTGGATACTTTCTGGGTTTAAGAATGTGTTTACTTAAAAAAAAAAAACAAAGGAGTGCTCATATTTAAAAAAAACCCTTCTTAAGGAAGACTGTGCCATTTTCCCACACCACATTCTGATGTATTCAGTCTCTGATATCTGTAAATTCTACCTCAGTTGCTTTGATGTTTGTGTCTTGTTGCACGTGATGTCTACTATCAAACATTAGAGCAGATTAGCTTTACAAACAACTCTAGGTTTGAAGAGGTTGTAAGGTATTTGCTCAGCTCATGTTGTTCAACACCTTTGACCTCATATAGAAATCAGATTTTGACCTTTGACCTTACAGTTTGAGAATCATAATGCAACATGTAACTGAGTACCGTTTATGGATGCGAGGAACAGTCTTCAAGACTACTCTAAAGCTTCTGGTTATAGTGGCCCCCATCATGCTACTGTCATGGTGGGCTTGTAGTAGAATCCAATATCAGGCAAAATGGAAGCAGAGAGGTGAAGTGAAACAATAATTTAATGATCACAAAAAGATCTAAACTTTTCACACTGGATGGAAGGAACAGGACATGGTATTTATATGGGGCAACTAGGAACAACAGGCCTAGCAGCAGAAGGAACCAGTGACAAGAGATGAAAACCAGGGAGCTTATATACAAGGGGAATGAGGAGAAAGGCATGGCAAGCAGTTGAGAGCAATCAGGTGATAGCGAGGAACGGCTGAGACCAATGAAGGCTGAGAGCTGAGGGAGAACAATAGACACAGAATCTGAACAGAGATAAACAGAAACACTGGGAAGAACCAGAGAATGTACAAGAACACAAGAATGAACTAAAAAATAAGTAAACAAGAAATAAACTAAAATGGCAACAACTAGAGGACATAAACAGAAAAAACTCAAACACCTAACATCTGAGTCTCATATCAGCTACAGCTTCCTTCCTCAGCTAGCAAGACTGCTAAATTCTCACCAACAATCATCTGGACAAAAGAAACTCTTTCATTTCAATATATGTTGAATATGAAGAATATAAAAAAAACATAATTGACATACAATTACATGTCCACCAGCTTTCAATGCTTTAGATTACAGCTGCACAATATATTGAACCAAAATCATCTTTTCAATATCAGTGTGTGCAATATCACAGTCACAAAGGACTACTTGGAATCAATTGAGCAGGACATAATATGACCAGATGAATGGCCTCGAACTCCCACTAATGTCAACCCCAGTTGTATGTCCTTAGGTAAGGTCATTGTGGAAAGGCACACAAATGAAAGTGTCCTGAAAATGATCGTTAATTGTAATCAACATCCCATTCTTCAGCCATCATGTCTTACATGAAACCAAGGGTAATCTCAGCAGACCTGGTCCAAAGGTGTATTTCCATTTTCTTCACAGCAGGGGTTAAGTTTGATGTTGTGTTCACAAGCACCCATGGAAAAAAGGCTGTTACTCGCGGATCTATTTACAAACAATGAGTGCATAAAATGTTTTTTCCAGAGTATACAAAAGCAGCAAAAAAATATTAAAGCAGATATACATCATAAATCTGATAACAGAACTTTCAAACTACTTCCAAAGTATGTGTGTCAACATGTCTTGTGTGAATCCAGTCCCCTTGGTCTGATGAGGAAAAAAGGTGGAGTTGCAGAAAAGTCCTTTTTTTCTGGACCAGAAGCCAAGTTGAACAGCAGGGATCATTCAGATATCTGGGTTTCAAAGATCTAGTTAGAGTTTGACCATACAATAATCTATTCAGCTGTACTTTAGATTGATCATAAAAGACAAATGAGATCAAGGAGTCAATAATAGTGCTTCAGATCTCTTTGCTTTGCTGTACAGATAAAAGTAAGGGAAAAGCTTTCCTGTGAAACTTTCCCCTACATAAGAGTTAATGTGCAGCTTCTCATTCAGGCTGTAGAATGACACCCGTCCTTCCTCGTAGTCCAGATAAATCCCCACATTTCTCGGTCTGGTACAGAGATGAAGCTCTCTCGATGGTGAGCAATGAAGAGAATAGTCAAATCCATTCTTTCCCATAGAAAAGAAGCCATTGTCTTTTTTCACTATTACTTTATCTGATCTGCTTACTGTTTCCAGGGCAACACCAACATGCCAGTTGTTTCTAAACCCCACCTGGACCTCCCAGTAGTGGCGACCAGAGTTGAAGCCATTCTTCCCAAAAACCATTGGTAATTCAAACCTTTGTGATTCATAAGATGGTGTCCTGGCTTGTTTGGAGAACTTCAGACGTGTTCCATTCTCTGTTACTATGAGGCCAGCTCCAGCAGTGGAGACATCAAAAATGACAGATTCTAAAAAGAGAAAATGTTCAGGTAAGGTTAATATCTTTGCAAGTCAGGGAAAAGTAAATTAATCCAGCATAGAACACGATCTAACCTTTGTATTGTCTGATTCTGTTCAGTTCTATTAAAGATAAAAACAAGAACATGGTCAAACTAAATCATAGCCAAGAGAAATGTATGAACCAAACAAATGCAACAGATAATTCACCAATGTGTGTCAGTGTTTTCAGTTCGGTTTGAAAACTGGTCATTAGATAATCCATGGCTCTCCTCATTGTTTGAATGCAGAGATCCGAGTAAACCTTAGTCCTAGACCAGTCCTTGGTCTCTGACATGGTGCTCAAAGTCTGCAAAGTCTGAAAAGAAAAGAAAAACTAAAATAAAGAAACACATGTATATATCTCTATCATAAACCCCAGGCAAAAGTCAACACTAATGGACAGATTTCATGTCCTTTTCCCCTGAGTAGATCAAGTTGACAGGGATGCCCCTTGTCTTCAGGACTCTTGGCAATTAAAACTTTAGCTGAAGCAATTTGGCAAGACCCTGGTATAAAGGGATTTCAGGTGGGCCAGATGGTCCACTACATTAACCTCCTAGCAGATGATATTATTCTATACTTAAAAGAACCTTGCAAATCTTTCTCTAAATTCTAAATCTTATTAAATAATTTTCATAATATTTCAGGCCATATGGTGAATTTGGAAAAACGCAAAATCCTTCCCTTAAAAAATTTTGATTATCTCAAACTCCAACAGTCCACTTAAATGGCCATCAAATGGTATAAAATACCCTGAAATAACAGTAGATGGCAACCTTAAAAATCTGTATAAATTCAACTGTCTGTCATTACTTAGTAAGATTGAAGATGATCTACTCAGATGGATGAATCTACCTCTTACTCTGCTTAGCAGAATCTACTGCATTAAAATGAGTGTTCAACCGAAACTGCAACATTTGTTCCTAACATTGCCTATTCCCCTGCCACAATCCTTTTTTAACGTTCTTAATAGATATGTAAGACAATTTATATGGAAATCTAAAACACCTCAAATACCTATGGAGAAGTCAACATGGGATTACAGATTAGGGGAACTACGATTAACCAATTTTATAAAATATTACTTAGCAGCTCAAATGAAATTTATTTTATATCTTTTTGAAGGGAAAGATGCCCCCTTTTGGACACAAATTGCATTACATTCCCTGAATAAAGTGACATATATCTAATATGTCTAATAAGATTTTTAATATATGGTATTCTAAAGGAATTCAATGCTTAGAGGATTGCTTTGGTGGAGCCTCTGAGCTGATTTAGGTCACAATAGTGTGTCAGTAGTTATCAACGCTAGGTTAATCAATTATAACTTTCTACATCAATTACATCTAACTTCAGGCAAATTACACTCATTTAAATCTGATCTATCAGAGAAATGTTTCCGATGCCATATTGATGTGGCATCCTTTCTACACTGCACCTGGTCATGTACAAAGGTGATACCTTTCTGGCAGGATATTTGTTCTACCTTAACTAATATCTTAAAAATTAAGATTCCATTAGAATCCAAGCTTATTTATATAGCGCCAATTCACAACACGTCGTCTCAAGCCACTTTACAGAGTCAATTCAATCAAAATTTATTTAGTAGTTCCTTTTTTTGTGAGGGATGGAATGGGGGGGTTGGGATTCAATAAGCAGAGAACATACAGAAGTATTGTCAATCTCTTGCCTTATATTAACCCCACCAGTATATTATGAAATGTGTGTTCAGCTATGTAAAAATACAAAAAAAGAATAAAGGAAAAAAAAAACACACATGAATCAACATGCCTCAGTGAAGCATTAAACAATTTGACCAGTTTTCTGGTTAAACTGGGTTGACTGACTAACCTGTAGAAGTTGAAGAGGGTCTTCATTTTGTGAAAGTTCCTCTAACTGCACGTGTTTCCTCTGCAGAGCTGCAATCTCCTCTTCTAGCTCCTGAATCATCGCCTGAACTTTCACGTTGGATTTTTGCAGTTTTTCATCGATGTTTGACTTCAGTTTGCTTTGGATCTCTTGCACTCTACTCATCAGATTACTGAACAGCTTCTCAGCATTATCAGTTTCCTTGTCTACTTTCACCTATAGAAAACACAAATATATTGGAATAAATGTATAATCAATTTAAGCTCTCTGGCAAATATAAATTTAATTAAAATACTAACTTGTCTCATTTCTGATGAATATGTAAATTCTTTTATCTTTTCCATTCTTTCATTGATCATGAGGTTGATTTTTGCTTGTCTGGATTTAATGCTTTCCTAAAAAAAAATTAATGCAATTAAACCAGATATTTCTGTTTCAGTCAGTACACCATATCCCAAGCAGTGAAAAAGCATTCGCTCCCTTACAGTTTTCATTTCATGTTGCTTTTTTGTTACCTGTTAATGTTTCAGATCAAAGTAATTTTAATAATCAGACAAAGATAACCTGAATAAATACCAAATGCAAATTCGCAAATGATGATGTACTAAAGGGAAAATAGCTATCAAAACCAACTGGGCGCTGTGTTAATAAGTAATTGGTGCTTAACAAATTATGTGAAAAATTTTATAATAATAGGCATTTACAAGTGACAAAGAACAAGAAATCTGTTAGTAGGCAAATACTTGTTCACAGCGCTGCAAGTTCAATCAAATCTGAAGTCTCACTTTCTGCAGAACCCCCTCCTCTTCAACAGATACCGTCTCGTGGTCTCCATGTTCTGCTTCACAGCACAGCAGACAGATGCACACTTGTTCCCTCCTGCAGAAAAATTCCAGGATCCTTGCATGCTTCTCACAAACCCTCTCCTCCAGGTTCTCCACTGGCTCCACCAGCTTGTGTCTCATCAAGGCAGGGACCCGCTGATGAGGCTCCAGGTGTCCGTCGCAGTACGACGCCAGACACACCAGGCACGATTTGGAGGCCTTGAATCTTAAACCTGTGCACACGTCACATTTCACCTGCCACGGTGCATTGGCACTTTCAAGTGCCTCGGTTTTTCTTCTCTTTATTTGGACTGACATTTCTGCAATGACTTCATTTGTGGAGAACTCTGGCTTCATAAGGAATCTTTTGTTACACTTTGGACACTGATAAAACTCGCTGTCGCTCCATTGCTGGCTGAGGCAGGTCCTGCAGAAGTTATGACCACAAGGCGTGGTGACCGGTTCGGTGAACAGGTCCAGACAGATCAAACATCGGAAGTGTTCCTCTGGTAATGAAGTGAGGAGGCTGTGTGATGACATTATGCAGTCTCTGTAGAAGGAAATAAAAACGATTTATACTTCTTTAGAATGTGTTCTAACAGTTTAAGGTTGTTTTAAATAGCTAAAGTCAGCTGAAACAGAAAAGCTTGCTAACGTTCTCCACTCCAAAGATTTATTTTCATTTCCAGCAAGCTCTCATTGATATGAAACAGGGAACTACTGCCAGAACCTGACTTACAAACTAAAACTTTAAGGTGGGAAAACAAGACTCGATAATACGGTTATGGGCGTCACAGTAGGCTACATTATGATTAACAAAGACAAGAAAGCTTCTATCTATGAGAAATGAGCCTAGAAGGACACAGTTAAAACTGTAAAACCAAATCACATTTCTTCAAGATGAAAGTCAACACCATAGCCAACAGCATCAAAGGTTTGAGTCTAAAAAAGCTCAAACTGAGGCATCTCCTCTATCCACCTTCCACTCAATGACCATTCCTGCACTACGAGGTTTTCTGAAACTGGACTGGAAGCTGTTCATCCATCTGAAATAATGGTAATGTGCAGAAGTTACCTTCGTATGATAAAAAGACAACATTAGGATTGGTCTGCAGTTACTGCAGATAAAAGGTCTAAATTTGGCTTCTTTGGTAGAACAATGGTACAACCAGTAGCTCTGAATCATTTCAACAAATATACAACAACAAGCCTGACTGTGAAAAAAACTTCCCCTTTTTGGTGTGACCAATGTCTAGAGCATTGTGTTGGAAACATCTACTTTCTGGAAGGAACATTTGTTGAATAGACATTTTTTCTCAAAATGATCATGAGGCTCTCAGGCAAATTAAGTAACATCTTTGCAAACACTATTAGTTACTATAATAAGCTGCCAGGGATCCAGTTGAAGAAAGCTGAATCTTCACCTGTCTTAGAACATTATAGGGGTTTCTAGTTCTGTGCAATTTGTTTCAGGATAGAAACAAACGTAAGATAGGTGTTTACAATCACTCGAACTAAAGGCAAATGTGTCAACTCAGACACACCCTGTGAGTCACCTTCACATGCATCTGGTAGCATTAAAATTATTTGTCACACTAATGTGAAATTATACCAATGCAGCTAAAATGTCTGAATTAGAATACAACTCACCTCAGTTTGGGTTGTTCTGTTGTAAATCTGTAAATCCAGAGGTGTCAACAGTCTTACATGCAGCTTATCTCTGCTGCTCAGTTTTTTGTAGATCTGTTTCCTTGGCAGAGCCAGTTTCTGGCACACAGTGGGTGTGGTCAAGTCACATCAGTTGACTAAAACCAAACTTAATTCCTGAGTAAAAAAAAAAAGATATATGGGCATATTTGACATATTTTTTTTCACTTTTATTTTATAATCTACAGCTTTTTTAATTGTGACAGACAGATAAACCTAACTTTGTTTTTCATGCTAAGCAAGCAAAAAGCATTACAACAAAGACGAAAATAGTGTTTTGTGTTTTGCACTAAATATAATTGCACTATATATAAACTACAGGCATCTGTTAGTTCAGCACCAGGCCTGGAAACATGCAGAGAAATCAAGTCCAATGACAGAAGTAGCATAGCAGTGCCTTTTAACATATGGCTGGAAAATTTAAGCTCTGTTTTTTATGATATTATGGTAACACACATAACAACCTTATCTTTATAATTACCTAGTGAAATCAATATATCTACTGAAAGAAATAGTCAAACCAAAAGCTGAGGTCTGTTAAACCCTAGAACCAACTTTTCAGACTGTACCATGTGCTAACCAGCCTAAATTTTCCCATCAGGCACTGCTATTTTTAATGAGTAGGACAGACACAGGTGTAGTATCAAGGGCTGTGTTTCATTTAGAGGTGTGCTGCTTTTATACATACGGGTGAATCTTAAATTAGAACAATCAAAAAGTCTCATTTAATTCAAAAAGGTAAACATATTGTCGTGATTTAAGGGTGTTTGGGTTTTTGTTTTAGGTTTTTCTCTGGTTGTGTTCTCCGTGTTGTGTTTTTGGATCCTGCTTCTGATCATTGTTTTCCAGGTGGTGCTTTAGTTCTTCCCTGAGGTTTAGTTTCTTATGATTCTGTTCATGATGCATTTTAGTTTAGTTTCTGTCATATCAAATGTGTCTTAGGTTTGATTGTGTCCTTTGTACTGAATATTATGTGCAATATAATAATGTAATGTAATGGCAGTAAGTGTTATTTTGATACTGTATGTACAACCCAGCAGGATAAATAATTACATTGTACTGTGTTTAAACTGTCAGACAACACTGCTGAGGTCTGTAGTACCTTGATAATTTCATTACTGATCTAAAGAAGGATGAAAATGATATGCACAGACAAGCTTTATGCTCAGGCAAACTCCATTGCACATGGATTAGGCTTTGGTTGATATGGGAGATAAGATGGCAGAGATGCCATGGAGTTTTGTGGATGTGAAATGAAAGATGTTTAAGGAGATAGTGAAGGTGATGTCTGGGGTGGTGGTGCTTCAGCTGATGTGTAGGGTAGTGATTAAGGTGAGGCTTTGTATACCAGGGCTCCTCCATGAGCTGCTGCCACTTTTTTTGAAAAGCCTCATCCTCCAGCAGCTAGTGAAAAAAAAAACACCAAAATGTTTTTGGGGGGTTTTTTCTTTCAAAACAAGAAAATTCTCGTGATCACAAGAAAACAACAAAATCTCTGGATCCAAGACAGAATGAACTTGGGATAGCAACATTTGTTTTCTTATAATAATAAAATATTTGCCTGGGGAAGTTCAGTGAGTATTAATACTGATGCAAAGCACTGCGTTGTCTGGTCATAGAAGTAGCAACATGCTACAAGCAAGAATACCTCTGTGTTGCCATTTCATGCAAAGTGGTACCTGGTAATGTTATTAATAAAAATGCTCAAATCTCCTGTAATGTATCTGTGTTTGATTTTTTTTTTTTTTTTTTTTTTGAGGATTTTATATTACATCCCAATTCCATTGTTTGTGTTTCAGATTCTTGTTTGGGCAAGTACTAATGAAATGTGAAAGATCATGACCCATGATGACACCAGATTAATTGAGAGACCTCCTGCTGATAAAATATAGACTCATGTAACATCATTTTAGATCAGAAACCAACAAGTAAGAAAATTAGTTTTAATCACGGATAAAAGAGCTGGGTACAAAACAATCAAAACTGCAAAAGTACAAAGGGGTGAAATGACCAGAACCCAAAACGTCAAAGATCAGAAAGATATTATTACAAAGATTGCTTTAAATTACAGACATTCAAGAAACATATATCCAATTCTAAACTTTATCAATTCCATGGAGTGTTTATTATACTGTATATTAGCAAAAACATGAAAAAATAGCAGGACCAAAGGTGCAGATGTCACTCTGGCTTCAGATAGAAGAAAAAAAACTTTAATATATACATTTCCTAACATACAACTGAATCCTGTTTCTAGAAGTCACATGCAGCTTTGAAGACAGTGCAGAAGGTCTCATTATGAAGCCCCTGAATGAGCTCCAGCTTTATTCCCCGGGAAGTAATCTCATTAAATTCCCATTAACAGTCACTTGGACAAGACAAAAACTTTTTCTTCAATGCATATTTAACGTCAAGGAAATTACAAACATGTTTGGTACCAAATGATCCAATCTCCAAGTATACAACACATTTTATATTAACACGTCTTCCCTGAAACAAACATAAACATACCCAACAAAAGAAAATCTGGTATTTTTTAAACCTGTGAGAAAAGGACAAAATGTGCAGTGAGACCCCTTGTAGGCAGAAATCTTTATCACCATTTGACAGCTTTATTTTACTCAGTAGTGCATCTGGATTTTAAGCTGTTTCTTTAGCTGATGGTTTTCCTATTTAAACAGATTAGATTTTTTTTCTAATGTTACTGTTATTTCTGCTAATTTTACAGATTTCAGCTGATATTCTGCTGTCAACCTTAGCCTCTTTCTGCTAGCATTCAGCAGAGGAGTTTAGAACTACTGTTTTTTGCAAATTCTTTTTATTTCAGCAGATTATCTGCAGTCAACCTCAATTTATTCCTGCCTCCTTTAGCTGAAAAATTCAGCTTACAGCATTCACACTGCATTTTTGCAGGAAACGCAAATTATTCTAGTTTCATTAAAAGAACATCTCATTTACAGAACAATGGTGTCATTCACACCTGAGATAGGATAATTGCTCAAAACAAATCCAGACACTTGGCTGCCCTTTGGGCATGGTAGAAAAGCCAAATGGCTGGGCTTTGGGAGTTCTAGTGTTAAGAACCTAGTTGGCGTTTTTCCCAAAAATAAACTTTTCTATTCAGTTGTTTTTGTAGCTTTATTGAAAGAGCGAATGAGAGTAAGGAAGTATTTTGGATCATGCATAGAAAGAAGAACCAAAGGCTCAGACTTCTTTGCACCACTGTACAGAAAAAAATATGGGAAAAGTTTTCCTGTAAAACGCTCTTGTTCGAAAGAATGAATATGCAACTTGTCAGTCACATCGAAGAATGACACTCGTCCTGCTTCGTAATCTAAATACACCCCCACATGTCCTGGCCTGGGATGGAGTTGGAGAACTTTACTGGGTCTATCGTGAACTTTGTAATTAAAACCAGATTTTCCTATAGAAAAGAATCCATTGGCTTTTTCAACACTATTACTTGATCTATCAACCGTTTCCAGGGCTACACCAATATGCCAGTTGTTTCTCAGGCCCACCCGGACCTCCCAGTAGTGGCGACCAGAGGTGAAGCCATTCATTCCAAAAACCATAGGTAAATCAAACCTTTGTGATTCATAAGATGGAGACCTTGCAGTTTTTGAGTACTTAAGACGTTTCCCAGATTCTGTGATTATAAGGCCAGGCCCAGCAGTCGATTCATTAAAGGTCACTAATTCTACAAAAAAGACAGTAGGCTACATTAAAAAAATTATCATCTTAACTGAGAAGTAAATATAACAAGAAGAGGCTCTAACCTTTGTATTGTCTCATTCTGGTCAATTCTAGAAGGGTTAAAACAAAAACAAAACAAAAAACTGTTTAGAATACTACTTTTTGTCTCTATTGGAAAACAAAACATTTATGAATAAAATGTACATTAATATTTTACCCATGTTTGTCAGTGTCCTTAGTTTTGTTTGAAAATCGTTCAAAAGAGTATCCATGGCTCTCCTTGTTGTTTGAATATACTGATCCGGATAAACCTTGGTCTTGGACCAGTCCTTGGTCTCTGACATTGTGTTCAGAGCCTGCAAAGTATAAAAAGATTCATATGTCTAAGCACTGTACACATAGTGTTATTGATACAACAAAATAAAGATAAGACCAACACTAATAACTTTGTTGACAGTTCTGGTGATTACTTCTCAAGCCCAGTTAACCTGTGGGGTTCCTATGCAGTGGCGCCCCCAGAAATGTTTTGCAGGGGTGGACATGGGGTCAATAAAATGATGGGGTGGCACACCAAAATCAAAACCAATGACTGACTTTGAAAAATGCTGTGATGCCGTAATATTAATAGGAACTGGAAAACCTACCACAGACCATTTGTCTGTTGTTTTTATAAATTTATATTTCAGACTGACTAGAAAAGAGCATTTAAAGTTCCCCAGAACACTTTCCAGCATTTAAAGTTTCACAGCCTACATGAAGAAGTCTCTGATAGGTGCAGATATTTATTTCTCCTTTTCAGAGCATCCAAGATAATCATTGCATCTTGCAACTGTAAAGGTGATTTCTAAGATTAATGACCATTTTGCCATGGTGGTGATCAAAGAGTGTGCGCTGGTTAAATGCTTGTATGACCCCCAAGTCAATGAACAGGCCAGATGATGCTTTACGCTTTCTTTAATAAGCAGATTCAGGTACCAGGTACGGGGGATTGTGGTTCTACAAAACAGAATACAGAAATACAACATTTGTGTATAATTCATTGTAATAACAACATCCCATATGAGTAGATTACATAAATAATACAGCCACAAGCTGTATTTTTAGCATAACCAATTGGCCCAAAGGCCTTTATTTGTAGCCTGAACTATATTTGGTCAGTCAGTCAGTCATTTTCTACCGCTTATTCCATAGTGGGTCGCGGGGGAGCTGGTGCCTATCTCCAGCAGTCAGTGGGCGAGAGGCGGGGTACACCCTGGACAGGAACTATATTTGGTATCAAATGAAATATACTATTTAATCATTGCTTCAGTCCTGTGTTTCAATCACTTATAATGTGAAGATTACATTATAACAACAGCTTATCACATCTGGTGTTGTTATCATGTAACAACACCAGATGTGACAAGCTGTTTTTATAATGTAACAACAGCTTATCATATCTGGTGGGGGGACTGGGGTGGCCAATATTTTTCCATGGAGGGCTGTGGGCCCCCATGACCCCCATGACCCCCCTGGCGGCCCCACTGTTCTTATGAGTGCATATTCTGCATTACCATATGACTAAATATAAAATAGCAACATTTGCGGAGGAGACTGTAGGGGTTCCTAAAACAGTGTAAAGTTGCACTTGACATATATCCTGTTCTTTTTTAACAGAGGATACATTTTCCCCAGTAAATATGTTTTTGACCTTATTCCTTTCCACTGTTGCCACATGCCACATCTACTGTCTGATAGTTTGACATAATCTCTTCTTGTTTGCTTAATTGACTTGCAATTGACTGAGCTCTGTCACATAAGTAACTTTTGACCAACTGGGAGTAGAAACTTAATTAGACTGAACTGTATTATATTTGGGATTAGATAAGGCCGTCATGTTGTTTAAATGGATCCATCTATGTGGTTTTACTCTGTTAATGTAAATTGATTTAATGAATTGCATCATTAGAAATGAATATAACTTTTTTTCTTGTGTGTCTTGAGAAGAAATTTGAACCCCCCTAATACCTTTGACCCAAAAGACTACTTGGACCTGTCATAAATTTTTCAGCATGAAATCAGTTAAGCAGAAACTCCAGCACAAATCACTTAATCACTTGGCATATTGTTACAAGAGCTTTGTTGACTAACCTGTAGAAGTTGAAGGTGGTCTTCATTTTGTGAAAGCTCCTCCAGCTGTGAGTTTTTCTTCTGCAGAGCTGTAACCTCCTCTTCTAGTTCTTGAATCATTGCTTGGACTTTTTCCTGTGATTTTCTCAATTTTTCATCAATGTCTGCCTTCAGGTTGCTTTGACTCTGTTGCACTGTAGTCATCAGATTTTTGAACAGATTCTCAGCATTCTCAGTTTCATTGTCTGCTTTCACCTATTTGAAAATACATTTGTTGTTTGAATAAATATAATTCATTTAGCAGAAGTAAAATTTTACTAAAAACTTACTTTGCTAATCTCTGAGGATTTCTGAAATTCCTCCATCTTTTTCATCCTTTCATCAATCATAAGTTTGATTTTTGCATGGTTGGATTCAATGTTTTTCTAAAATGAGCAATTACAAGACAGGGTGATTAAGCCAGATTTTCAGTTCAGTTCAATTCAATTCAGTTTTATTTATATAGCGCCAATTCACAACACGTCGTCTCAAGGCACTTCACAAAAGTCAGGTACATACATTCCAATTAATCTTAATCATTGAACAGTGCAGCCAGATTCTGTTATTTATTCAAATTGGATAAAAAGTTTTTCTATCTAAGGAAAGGAAACCCAGCAGATTGCATCCAGTCAGCGACTTGCAGCATTCACTCCTCCCGGATGAACATGTAGAGACAGTGGACAGTCACTGGCGTTGACTTTGCAGAAATCCCTCATACTGAGCATGCATGTAGCAACAGTAGAGAGGAAAAACTCCCTTTTAACAGGAAGAAACCTCCAGCAGAACCAGGCTCAGTGTGAGCAGCCATCTGCCACGACCGACTGGGGGTTAGAGAGAACAGAGCAGAGACACAAAGAGAACAAAGAAGCACTGATCCAGGAGTACTTTCTATGGGAAGGAAAAGTTAAATGTTAATGGATGTAGCTCCTTTAGTCGTTTCACCTAGAAAGAAGGAACAGATAAACTCTGAGCCAGTTTTCAAGTTTAGAGTCTGAAGAGAGCACATAGAGTTAGTTACAGTAAAAGCTCAGTCAGTAGCTATGTCTAAATACTAAGCTTTTTAAGCTTAGTATTTTGACAGCATAGTGCCATCTTAGTGCATAAGATAAAGAGTCTCACTTTCTGCAGAACCCCCTCCTCTTCAACAGATACCGTCTCGTGGTCTCCATGTTCTGCTTCACAGCACAGCAGACAGATGCACACTTGTTCCCTCCTGCAGAAAAATTCCAGGATCCTTGCATGCTTCTCACAAACCCTCTCCTCCAGGTTCTCCACTGGCTCCACCAGCTTGTGTCTCATCAAGGCAGGGACCCGCTGATGAGGCTCCAGGTGTCCGTCGCAGTACGACGCCAGACACACCAGGCACGATTTGGAGGCCTTGAATCTTAAACCTGTGCACACGTCACATTTCACCTGCCACGGTGCATTGGCACTTTCAAGTGCCTCGGTTTTTCTTCTCTTTATTTGGACTGACATTTCTGCAATGACTTCATTTGTGGAGAACTCTGGCTTCATAAGGAATCTTTTGTTACACTTTGGACACTGATAAAACTCGCTGTCGCTCCATTGCTGGCTGAGGCAGGTCCTGCAGAAGTTATGACCACAAGGCGTGGTGACCGGTTCGGTGAACAGGTCCAGACAGATCAAACATCGGAAGTGTTCCTCTGGTAATGAAGTGAGGAGGCTGTGTGATGACATTATGCAGTCTCTGTAGAAGGAAATAAAAACGATTTATACTTCTTTAGAATGTGTTCTAACAGTTTAAGGTTGTTTTAAATAGCTAAAGTCAGCTGAAACAGAAAAGCTTGCTAACGTTCTCCACTCCAAAGATTTATTTTCATTTCCAGCAAGCTCTCATTGATATGAAACAGGGAACTACTGCCAGAACCTGACTTACAAACTAAAACTTTAAGGTGGGAAAACAAGACTCGATAATACGGTTATGGGCGTCACAGTAGGCTACATTATGATTAACAAAGACAAGAAAGCTTCTATCTATGAGAAATGAGCCTAGAAGGACACAGTTAAAACTGTAAAACCAAATCACATTTCTTCAAGATGAAAGTCAACACCATAGCCAACAGCATCAAAGGTTTGAGTCTAAAAAAGCTCAAACTGAGGCATCTCCTCTATCCACCTTCCACTCAATGACCATTCCTGCACTACGAGGTTTTCTGAAACTGGACTGGAAGCTGTTCATCCATCTGAAATAATGGTAATGTGCAGAAGTTACCTTCGTATGATAAAAAGACAACATTAGGATTGGTCTGCAGTTACTGCAGATAAAAGGTCTAAATTTGGCTTCTTTGGTAGAACAATGGTACAACCAGTAGCTCTGAATCATTTCAACAAATATACAACAACAAGCCTGACTGTGAAAAAAACTTCCCCTTTTTGGTGTGACCAATGTCTAGAGCATTGTGTTGGAAACATCTACTTTCTGGAAGGAACATTTGTTGAATAGACATTTTTTCTCAAAATGATCATGAGGCTCTCAGGCAAATTAAGTAACATCTTTGCAAACACTATTAGTTACTATAATAAGCTGCCAGGGATCCAGTTGAAGAAAGCTGAATCTTCACCTGTCTTAGAACATTATAGGGGTTTCTAGTTCTGTGCAATTTGTTTCAGGATAGAAACAAACGTAAGATAGGTGTTTACAATCACTCGAACTAAAGGCAAATGTGTCAACTCAGACACACCCTGTGAGTCACCTTCACATGCATCTGGTAGCATTAAAATTATTTGTCACACTAATGTGAAATTATACCAATGCAGCTAAAATGTCTGAATTAGAATACAACTCACCTCAGTTTGGGTTGTTCTGTTGTAAATCTGTAAATCCAGAGGTGTCAACAGTCTTACATGCAGCTTATCTCTGCTGCTCAGTTTTTTGTAGATCTGTTTCCTTGGCAGAGCCAGTTTCTGGCACACAGTGGGTGTGGTCAAGTCACATCAGTTGACTAAAACCAAACTTAATTCCTGAGTAAAAAAAAAAAGATATATGGGCATATTTGACATATTTTTTTTCACTTTTATTTTATAATCTACAGCTTTTTTAATTGTGACAGACAGATAAACCTAACTTTGTTTTTCATGCTAAGCAAGCAAAAAGCATTACAACAAAGACGAAAATAGTGTTTTGTGTTTTGCACTAAATATAATTGCACTATATATAAACTACAGGCATCTGTTAGTTCAGCACCAGGCCTGGAAACATGCAGAGAAATCAAGTCCAATGACAGAAGTAGCATAGCAGTGCCTTTTAACATATGGCTGGAAAATTTAAGCTCTGTTTTTTATGATATTATGGTAACACACATAACAACCTTATCTTTATAATTACCTAGTGAAATCAATATATCTACTGAAAGAAATAGTCAAACCAAAAGCTGAGGTCTGTTAAACCCTAGAACCAACTTTTCAGACTGTACCATGTGCTAACCAGCCTAAATTTTCCCATCAGGCACTGCTATTTTTAATGAGTAGGACAGACACAGGTGTAGTATCAAGGGCTGTGTTTCATTTAGAGGTGTGCTGCTTTTATACATACGGGTGAATCTTAAATTAGAACAATCAAAAAGTCTCATTTAATTCAAAAAGGTAAACATATTGTCGTGATTTAAGGGTGTTTGGGTTTTTGTTTTAGGTTTTTCTCTGGTTGTGTTCTCCGTGTTGTGTTTTTGGATCCTGCTTCTGATCATTGTTTTCCAGGTGGTGCTTTAGTTCTTCCCTGAGGTTTAGTTTCTTATGATTCTGTTCATGATGCATTTTAGTTTAGTTTCTGTCATATCAAATGTGTCTTAGGTTTGATTGTGTCCTTTGTACTGAATATTATGTGCAATATAATAATGTAATGTAATGGCAGTAAGTGTTATTTTGATACTGTATGTACAACCCAGCAGGATAAATAATTACATTGTACTGTGTTTAAACTGTCAGACAACACTGCTGAGGTCTGTAGTACCTTGATAATTTCATTACTGATCTAAAGAAGGATGAAAATGATATGCACAGACAAGCTTTATGCTCAGGCAAACTCCATTGCACATGGATTAGGCTTTGGTTGATATGGGAGATAAGATGGCAGAGATGCCATGGAGTTTTGTGGATGTGAAATGAAAGATGTTTAAGGAGATAGTGAAGGTGATGTCTGGGGTGGTGGTGCTTCAGCTGATGTGTAGGGTAGTGATTAAGGTGAGGCTTTGTATACCAGGGCTCCTCCATGAGCTGCTGCCACTTTTTTTGAAAAGCCTCATCCTCCAGCAGCTAGTGAAAAAAAAAACACCAAAATGTTTTTGGGGGGTTTTTTCTTTCAAAACAAGAAAATTCTCGTGATCACAAGAAAACAACAAAATCTCTGGATCCAAGACAGAATGAACTTGGGATAGCAACATTTGTTTTCTTATAATAATAAAATATTTGCCTGGGGAAGTTCAGTGAGTATTAATACTGATGCAAAGCACTGCGTTGTCTGGTCATAGAAGTAGCAACATGCTACAAGCAAGAATACCTCTGTGTTGCCATTTCATGCAAAGTGGTACCTGGTAATGTTATTAATAAAAATGCTCAAATCTCCTGTAATGTATCTGTGTTTGATTTTTTTTTTTTTTTTTTTTTTGAGGATTTTATATTACATCCCAATTCCATTGTTTGTGTTTCAGATTCTTGTTTGGGCAAGTACTAATGAAATGTGAAAGATCATGACCCATGATGACACCAGATTAATTGAGAGACCTCCTGCTGATAAAATATAGACTCATGTAACATCATTTTAGATCAGAAACCAACAAGTAAGAAAATTAGTTTTAATCACGGATAAAAGAGCTGGGTACAAAACAATCAAAACTGCAAAAGTACAAAGGGGTGAAATGACCAGAACCCAAAACGTCAAAGATCAGAAAGATATTATTACAAAGATTGCTTTAAATTACAGACATTCAAGAAACATATATCCAATTCTAAACTTTATCAATTCCATGGAGTGTTTATTATACTGTATATTAGCAAAAACATGAAAAAATAGCAGGACCAAAGGTGCAGATGTCACTCTGGCTTCAGATAGAAGAAAAAAAACTTTAATATATACATTTCCTAACATACAACTGAATCCTGTTTCTAGAAGTCACATGCAGCTTTGAAGACAGTGCAGAAGGTCTCATTATGAAGCCCCTGAATGAGCTCCAGCTTTATTCCCCGGGAAGTAATCTCATTAAATTCCCATTAACAGTCACTTGGACAAGACAAAAACTTTTTCTTCAATGCATATTTAACGTCAAGGAAATTACAAACATGTTTGGTACCAAATGATCCAATCTCCAAGTATACAACACATTTTATATTAACACGTCTTCCCTGAAACAAACATAAACATACCCAACAAAAGAAAATCTGGTATTTTTTAAACCTGTGAGAAAAGGACAAAATGTGCAGTGAGACCCCTTGTAGGCAGAAATCTTTATCACCATTTGACAGCTTTATTTTACTCAGTAGTGCATCTGGATTTTAAGCTGTTTCTTTAGCTGATGGTTTTCCTATTTAAACAGATTAGATTTTTTTTCTAATGTTACTGTTATTTCTGCTAATTTTACAGATTTCAGCTGATATTCTGCTGTCAACCTTAGCCTCTTTCTGCTAGCATTCAGCAGAGGAGTTTAGAACTACTGTTTTTTGCAAATTCTTTTTATTTCAGCAGATTATCTGCAGTCAACCTCAATTTATTCCTGCCTCCTTTAGCTGAAAAATTCAGCTTACAGCATTCACACTGCATTTTTGCAGGAAACGCAAATTATTCTAGTTTCATTAAAAGAACATCTCATTTACAGAACAATGGTGTCATTCACACCTGAGATAGGATAATTGCTCAAAACAAATCCAGACACTTGGCTGCCCTTTGGGCATGGTAGAAAAGCCAAATGGCTGGGCTTTGGGAGTTCTAGTGTTAAGAACCTAGTTGGCGTTTTTCCCAAAAATAAACTTTTCTATTCAGTTGTTTTTGTAGCTTTATTGAAAGAGCGAATGAGAGTAAGGAAGTATTTTGGATCATGCATAGAAAGAAGAACCAAAGGCTCAGACTTCTTTGCACCACTGTACAGAAAAAAATATGGGAAAAGTTTTCCTGTAAAACGCTCTTGTTCGAAAGAATGAATATGCAACTTGTCAGTCACATCGAAGAATGACACTCGTCCTGCTTCGTAATCTAAATACACCCCCACATGTCCTGGCCTGGGATGGAGTTGGAGAACTTTACTGGGTCTATCGTGAACTTTGTAATTAAAACCAGATTTTCCTATAGAAAAGAATCCATTGGCTTTTTCAACACTATTACTTGATCTATCAACCGTTTCCAGGGCTACACCAATATGCCAGTTGTTTCTCAGGCCCACCCGGACCTCCCAGTAGTGGCGACCAGAGGTGAAGCCATTCATTCCAAAAACCATAGGTAAATCAAACCTTTGTGATTCATAAGATGGAGACCTTGCAGTTTTTGAGTACTTAAGACGTTTCCCAGATTCTGTGATTATAAGGCCAGGCCCAGCAGTCGATTCATTAAAGGTCACTAATTCTACAAAAAAGACAGTAGGCTACATTAAAAAAATTATCATCTTAACTGAGAAGTAAATATAACAAGAAGAGGCTCTAACCTTTGTATTGTCTCATTCTGGTCAATTCTAGAAGGGTTAAAACAAAAACAAAACAAAAAACTGTTTAGAATACTACTTTTTGTCTCTATTGGAAAACAAAACATTTATGAATAAAATGTACATTAATATTTTACCCATGTTTGTCAGTGTCCTTAGTTTTGTTTGAAAATCGTTCAAAAGAGTATCCATGGCTCTCCTTGTTGTTTGAATATACTGATCCGGATAAACCTTGGTCTTGGACCAGTCCTTGGTCTCTGACATTGTGTTCAGAGCCTGCAAAGTATAAAAAGATTCATATGTCTAAGCACTGTACACATAGTGTTATTGATACAACAAAATAAAGATAAGACCAACACTAATAACTTTGTTGACAGTTCTGGTGATTACTTCTCAAGCCCAGTTAACCTGTGGGGTTCCTATGCAGTGGCGCCCCCAGAAATGTTTTGCAGGGGTGGACATGGGGTCAATAAAATGATGGGGTGGCACACCAAAATCAAAACCAATGACTGACTTTGAAAAATGCTGTGATGCCGTAATATTAATAGGAACTGGAAAACCTACCACAGACCATTTGTCTGTTGTTTTTATAAATTTATATTTCAGACTGACTAGAAAAGAGCATTTAAAGTTCCCCAGAACACTTTCCAGCATTTAAAGTTTCACAGCCTACATGAAGAAGTCTCTGATAGGTGCAGATATTTATTTCTCCTTTTCAGAGCATCCAAGATAATCATTGCATCTTGCAACTGTAAAGGTGATTTCTAAGATTAATGACCATTTTGCCATGGTGGTGATCAAAGAGTGTGCGCTGGTTAAATGCTTGTATGACCCCCAAGTCAATGAACAGGCCAGATGATGCTTTACGCTTTCTTTAATAAGCAGATTCAGGTACCAGGTACGGGGGATTGTGGTTCTACAAAACAGAATACAGAAATACAACATTTGTGTATAATTCATTGTAATAACAACATCCCATATGAGTAGATTACATAAATAATACAGCCACAAGCTGTATTTTTAGCATAACCAATTGGCCCAAAGGCCTTTATTTGTAGCCTGAACTATATTTGGTCAGTCAGTCAGTCATTTTCTACCGCTTATTCCATAGTGGGTCGCGGGGGAGCTGGTGCCTATCTCCAGCAGTCAGTGGGCGAGAGGCGGGGTACACCCTGGACAGGAACTATATTTGGTATCAAATGAAATATACTATTTAATCATTGCTTCAGTCCTGTGTTTCAATCACTTATAATGTGAAGATTACATTATAACAACAGCTTATCACATCTGGTGTTGTTATCATGTAACAACACCAGATGTGACAAGCTGTTTTTATAATGTAACAACAGCTTATCATATCTGGTGGGGGGACTGGGGTGGCCAATATTTTTCCATGGAGGGCTGTGGGCCCCCATGACCCCCATGACCCCCCTGGCGGCCCCACTGTTCTTATGAGTGCATATTCTGCATTACCATATGACTAAATATAAAATAGCAACATTTGCGGAGGAGACTGTAGGGGTTCCTAAAACAGTGTAAAGTTGCACTTGACATATATCCTGTTCTTTTTTAACAGAGGATACATTTTCCCCAGTAAATATGTTTTTGACCTTATTCCTTTCCACTGTTGCCACATGCCACATCTACTGTCTGATAGTTTGACATAATCTCTTCTTGTTTGCTTAATTGACTTGCAATTGACTGAGCTCTGTCACATAAGTAACTTTTGACCAACTGGGAGTAGAAACTTAATTAGACTGAACTGTATTATATTTGGGATTAGATAAGGCCGTCATGTTGTTTAAATGGATCCATCTATGTGGTTTTACTCTGTTAATGTAAATTGATTTAATGAATTGCATCATTAGAAATGAATATAACTTTTTTTCTTGTGTGTCTTGAGAAGAAATTTGAACCCCCCTAATACCTTTGACCCAAAAGACTACTTGGACCTGTCATAAATTTTTCAGCATGAAATCAGTTAAGCAGAAACTCCAGCACAAATCACTTAATCACTTGGCATATTGTTACAAGAGCTTTGTTGACTAACCTGTAGAAGTTGAAGGTGGTCTTCATTTTGTGAAAGCTCCTCCAGCTGTGAGTTTTTCTTCTGCAGAGCTGTAACCTCCTCTTCTAGTTCTTGAATCATTGCTTGGACTTTTTCCTGTGATTTTCTCAATTTTTCATCAATGTCTGCCTTCAGGTTGCTTTGACTCTGTTGCACTGTAGTCATCAGATTTTTGAACAGATTCTCAGCATTCTCAGTTTCATTGTCTGCTTTCACCTATTTGAAAATACATTTGTTGTTTGAATAAATATAATTCATTTAGCAGAAGTAAAATTTTACTAAAAACTTACTTTGCTAATCTCTGAGGATTTCTGAAATTCCTCCATCTTTTTCATCCTTTCATCAATCATAAGTTTGATTTTTGCATGGTTGGATTCAATGTTTTTCTAAAATGAGCAATTACAAGACAGGGTGATTAAGCCAGATTTTCAGTTCAGTTCAATTCAATTCAGTTTTATTTATATAGCGCCAATTCACAACACGTCGTCTCAAGGCACTTCACAAAAGTCAGGTACATACATTCCAATTAATCTTAATCATTGAACAGTGCAGTCAGATTCAGTTATTTATTCAAATTGGATAAAAGGTTTTTCTGTCTAAGGAAACCCAGCAGATTGCATCCAGTCAGTGACTTGCAGCATTCACTCCTCCTGGATGAGCATGTAGAGACAGGTAAAGGGCCTGTACTTGTAAAGTGCTTTATCAAGTCCCAAGGACCTCAAAATGCTTTACACTATAGTCATCCACCCATTCACACACTGACAGAGGTAGGTTACATTGTAGCCACAGATGCCCTGGGGCAGACTGACAAAGGTGGGGCTGCCATACAATCGGCTCCACTGAGCTCTCTGACCACCATCAGCAGGCAAGGTGGGTGAAGTGTCTTGTCCACAATGACTAAGACCGACAGAGCGGGGGGTGTGAACCAGCAACCCACCTGTTACAGGACAAACTCCTACCACCTGAACAACAGGTGCTTCCAATTAAAAATGCAATATATAGTGAGTTCAGTGCATTTCTGTCCAGTCCTTTGGGGTTTGTTGTGCATTGTGAAATAAAGTAAACACATTTCAGTGCTAAGGGGTATTTCCCAGTCTGCCAGGGGTATGAATAGTTTTGAAATAATTTTAACTGTAACTGAAAAGATAGATTTTTAGAAGCATTTTGGATTTTCTTTTAACATCAACTATATTATTGGATACTTTCTGGGTTTAAGAATGTGTTTACTTAAAAAAAAAAAACAAAGGAGTGCTCATATTTAAAAAAAACCCTTCTTAAGGAAGACTGTGCCATTTTCCCACACCACATTCTGATGTATTCAGTCTCTGATATCTGTAAATTCTACCTCAGTTGCTTTGATGTTTGTGTCTTGTTGCACGTGATGTCTACTATCAAACATTAGAGCAGATTAGCTTTACAAACAACTCTAGGTTTGAAGAGGTTGTAAGGTATTTGCTCAGCTCATGTTGTTCAACACCTTTGACCTCATATAGAAATCAGATTTTGACCTTTGACCTTACAGTTTGAGAATCATAATGCAACATGTAACTGAGTACCGTTTATGGATGCGAGGAACAGTCTTCAAGACTACTCTAAAGCTTCTGGTTATAGTGGCCCCCATCATGCTACTGTCATGGTGGGCTTGTAGTAGAATCCAATATCAGGCAAAATGGAAGCAGAGAGGTGAAGTGAAACAATAATTTAATGATCACAAAAAGATCTAAACTTTTCACACTGGATGGAAGGAACAGGACATGGTATTTATATGGGGCAACTAGGAACAACAGGCCTAGCAGCAGAAGGAACCAGTGACAAGAGATGAAAACCAGGGAGCTTATATACAAGGGGAATGAGGAGAAAGGCATGGCAAGCAGTTGAGAGCAATCAGGTGATAGCGAGGAACGGCTGAGACCAATGAAGGCTGAGAGCTGAGGGAGAACAATAGACACAGAATCTGAACAGAGATAAACAGAAACACTGGGAAGAACCAGAGAATGTACAAGAACACAAGAATGAACTAAAAAATAAGTAAACAAGAAATAAACTAAAATGGCAACAACTAGAGGACATAAACAGAAAAAACTCAAACACCTAACATCTGAGTCTCATATCAGCTACAGCTTCCTTCCTCAGCTAGCAAGACTGCTAAATTCTCACCAACAATCATCTGGACAAAAGAAACTCTTTCATTTCAATATATGTTGAATATGAAGAATATAAAAAAAACATAATTGACATACAATTACATGTCCACCAGCTTTCAATGCTTTAGATTACAGCTGCACAATATATTGAACCAAAATCATCTTTTCAATATCAGTGTGTGCAATATCACAGTCACAAAGGACTACTTGGAATCAATTGAGCAGGACATAATATGACCAGATGAATGGCCTCGAACTCCCACTAATGTCAACCCCAGTTGTATGTCCTTAGGTAAGGTCATTGTGGAAAGGCACACAAATGAAAGTGTCCTGAAAATGATCGTTAATTGTAATCAACATCCCATTCTTCAGCCATCATGTCTTACATGAAACCAAGGGTAATCTCAGCAGACCTGGTCCAAAGGTGTATTTCCATTTTCTTCACAGCAGGGGTTAAGTTTGATGTTGTGTTCACAAGCACCCATGGAAAAAAGGCTGTTACTCGCGGATCTATTTACAAACAATGAGTGCATAAAATGTTTTTTCCAGAGTATACAAAAGCAGCAAAAAAATATTAAAGCAGATATACATCATAAATCTGATAACAGAACTTTCAAACTACTTCCAAAGTATGTGTGTCAACATGTCTTGTGTGAATCCAGTCCCCTTGGTCTGATGAGGAAAAAAGGTGGAGTTGCAGAAAAGTCCTTTTTTTCTGGACCAGAAGCCAAGTTGAACAGCAGGGATCATTCAGATATCTGGGTTTCAAAGATCTAGTTAGAGTTTGACCATACAATAATCTATTCAGCTGTACTTTAGATTGATCATAAAAGACAAATGAGATCAAGGAGTCAATAATAGTGCTTCAGATCTCTTTGCTTTGCTGTACAGATAAAAGTAAGGGAAAAGCTTTCCTGTGAAACTTTCCCCTACATAAGAGTTAATGTGCAGCTTCTCATTCAGGCTGTAGAATGACACCCGTCCTTCCTCGTAGTCCAGATAAATCCCCACATTTCTCGGTCTGGTACAGAGATGAAGCTCTCTCGATGGTGAGCAATGAAGAGAATAGTCAAATCCATTCTTTCCCATAGAAAAGAAGCCATTGTCTTTTTTCACTATTACTTTATCTGATCTGCTTACTGTTTCCAGGGCAACACCAACATGCCAGTTGTTTCTAAACCCCACCTGGACCTCCCAGTAGTGGCGACCAGAGTTGAAGCCATTCTTCCCAAAAACCATTGGTAATTCAAACCTTTGTGATTCATAAGATGGTGTCCTGGCTTGTTTGGAGAACTTCAGACGTGTTCCATTCTCTGTTACTATGAGGCCAGCTCCAGCAGTGGAGACATCAAAAATGACAGATTCTAAAAAGAGAAAATGTTCAGGTAAGGTTAATATCTTTGCAAGTCAGGGAAAAGTAAATTAATCCAGCATAGAACACGATCTAACCTTTGTATTGTCTGATTCTGTTCAGTTCTATTAAAGATAAAAACAAGAACATGGTCAAACTAAATCATAGCCAAGAGAAATGTATGAACCAAACAAATGCAACAGATAATTCACCAATGTGTGTCAGTGTTTTCAGTTCGGTTTGAAAACTGGTCATTAGATAATCCATGGCTCTCCTCATTGTTTGAATGCAGAGATCCGAGTAAACCTTAGTCCTAGACCAGTCCTTGGTCTCTGACATGGTGCTCAAAGTCTGCAAAGTCTGAAAAGAAAAGAAAAACTAAAATAAAGAAACACATGTATATATCTCTATCATAAACCCCAGGCAAAAGTCAACACTAATGGACAGATTTCATGTCCTTTTCCCCTGAGTAGATCAAGTTGACAGGGATGCCCCTTGTCTTCAGGACTCTTGGCAATTAAAACTTTAGCTGAAGCAATTTGGCAAGACCCTGGTATAAAGGGATTTCAGGTGGGCCAGATGGTCCACTACATTAACCTCCTAGCAGATGATATTATTCTATACTTAAAAGAACCTTGCAAATCTTTCTCTAAATTCTAAATCTTATTAAATAATTTTCATAATATTTCAGGCCATATGGTGAATTTGGAAAAACGCAAAATCCTTCCCTTAAAAAATTTTGATTATCTCAAACTCCAACAGTCCACTTAAATGGCCATCAAATGGTATAAAATACCCTGAAATAACAGTAGATGGCAACCTTAAAAATCTGTATAAATTCAACTGTCTGTCATTACTTAGTAAGATTGAAGATGATCTACTCAGATGGATGAATCTACCTCTTACTCTGCTTAGCAGAATCTACTGCATTAAAATGAGTGTTCAACCGAAACTGCAACATTTGTTCCTAACATTGCCTATTCCCCTGCCACAATCCTTTTTTAACGTTCTTAATAGATATGTAAGACAATTTATATGGAAATCTAAAACACCTCAAATACCTATGGAGAAGTCAACATGGGATTACAGATTAGGGGAACTACGATTAACCAATTTTATAAAATATTACTTAGCAGCTCAAATGAAATTTATTTTATATCTTTTTGAAGGGAAAGATGCCCCCTTTTGGACACAAATTGCATTACATTCCCTGAATAAAGTGACATATATCTAATATGTCTAATAAGATTTTTAATATATGGTATTCTAAAGGAATTCAATGCTTAGAGGATTGCTTTGGTGGAGCCTCTGAGCTGATTTAGGTCACAATAGTGTGTCAGTAGTTATCAACGCTAGGTTAATCAATTATAACTTTCTACATCAATTACATCTAACTTCAGGCAAATTACACTCATTTAAATCTGATCTATCAGAGAAATGTTTCCGATGCCATATTGATGTGGCATCCTTTCTACACTGCACCTGGTCATGTACAAAGGTGATACCTTTCTGGCAGGATATTTGTTCTACCTTAACTAATATCTTAAAAATTAAGATTCCATTAGAATCCAAGCTTATTTATATAGCGCCAATTCACAACACGTCGTCTCA
Source organism: Crenichthys baileyi (assembly GCA_036173005.1). Taxonomy (NCBI): domain Eukaryota; kingdom Metazoa; phylum Chordata; class Actinopteri; order Cyprinodontiformes; family Goodeidae; genus Crenichthys; species Crenichthys baileyi. The sequence continues at coordinate 692,913 of JAHHUM010000034.1, forward strand.
AGCCACTTTACAGAGTCAATTCAATCAAAATTTATTTAGTAGTTCCTTTTTTTGTGAGGGATGGAATGGGGGGGTTGGGATTCAATAAGCAGAGAACATACAGAAGTATTGTCAATCTCTTGCCTTATATTAACCCCACCAGTATATTATGAAATGTGTGTTCAGCTATGTAAAAATACAAAAAAAGAATAAAGGAAAAAAAAAACACACATGAATCAACATGCCTCAGTGAAGCATTAAACAATTTGACCAGTTTTCTGGTTAAACTGGGTTGACTGACTAACCTGTAGAAGTTGAAGAGGGTCTTCATTTTGTGAAAGTTCCTCTAACTGCACGTGTTTCCTCTGCAGAGCTGCAATCTCCTCTTCTAGCTCCTGAATCATCGCCTGAACTTTCACGTTGGATTTTTGCAGTTTTTCATCGATGTTTGACTTCAGTTTGCTTTGGATCTCTTGCACTCTACTCATCAGATTACTGAACAGCTTCTCAGCATTATCAGTTTCCTTGTCTACTTTCACCTATAGAAAACACAAATATATTGGAATAAATGTATAATCAATTTAAGCTCTCTGGCAAATATAAATTTAATTAAAATACTAACTTGTCTCATTTCTGATGAATATGTAAATTCTTTTATCTTTTCCATTCTTTCATTGATCATGAGGTTGATTTTTGCTTGTCTGGATTTAATGCTTTCCTAAAAAAAAATTAATGCAATTAAACCAGATATTTCTGTTTCAGTCAGTACACCATATCCCAAGCAGTGAAAAAGCATTCGCTCCCTTACAGTTTTCATTTCATGTTGCTTTTTTGTTACCTGTTAATGTTTCAGATCAAAGTAATTTTAATAATCAGACAAAGATAACCTGAATAAATACCAAATGCAAATTCGCAAATGATGATGTACTAAAGGGAAAATAGCTATCAAAACCAACTGGGCGCTGTGTTAATAAGTAATTGGTGCTTAACAAATTATGTGAAAAATTTTATAATAATAGGCATTTACAAGTGACAAAGAACAAGAAATCTGTTAGTAGGCAAATACTTGTTCACAGCGCTGCAAGTTCAATCAAATCTGAAGTCTCACTTTCTGCAGAACCCCCTCCTCTTCAACAGATACCGTCTCGTGGTCTCCATGTTCTGCTTCACAGCACAGCAGACAGATGCACACTTGTTCCCTCCTGCAGAAAAATTCCAGGATCCTTGCATGCTTCTCACAAACCCTCTCCTCCAGGTTCTCCACTGGCTCCACCAGCTTGTGTCTCATCAAGGCAGGGACCCGCTGATGAGGCTCCAGGTGTCCGTCGCAGTACGACGCCAGACACACCAGGCACGATTTGGAGGCCTTGAATCTTAAACCTGTGCACACGTCACATTTCACCTGCCACGGTGCATTGGCACTTTCAAGTGCCTCGGTTTTTCTTCTCTTTATTTGGACTGACATTTCTGCAATGACTTCATTTGTGGAGAACTCTGGCTTCATAAGGAATCTTTTGTTACACTTTGGACACTGATAAAACTCGCTGTCGCTCCATTGCTGGCTGAGGCAGGTCCTGCAGAAGTTATGACCACAAGGCGTGGTGACCGGTTCGGTGAACAGGTCCAGACAGATCAAACATCGGAAGTGTTCCTCTGGTAATGAAGTGAGGAGGCTGTGTGATGACATTATGCAGTCTCTGTAGAAGGAAAAACAAATTCTATAGTCCACTTTGGCAGAGATTCTGCCTCATCTGTTGCATTACTAATGACAGCTACCTATCTTTTAGGTAGCTCCTTATTAAGAAAATGAAACATTCTCTGTCCGAGCTCCTCAATACTTCACAAAAAATATTTAAAAAAATGTAATAGACAATAAATAAATCAAAACATAGTGCTATTAAATGGTCTAGTTGCAGTACATTTGAGTAACTGGAGTGCCAGCCAAAACAATACATAACTATCTTAAGCCAGCAGGTGAAACAAAGAAGCTAAAGCTAGGATAAGTCATTAAAGATAAGTTTTAGAATTATTTAAATTTGAGTGTCTTGAGCACATATACTGTATATGGTAACTTTTATACATTCTATAAAATCACAACATAAAGGAAGTATATCAGTGTCTTGAGGTTCACCATAATTCAACTGAGCCATGAAAGAAATACAGTTAAGAGTGACTGAGAAGATTTTGTCTATTATCAGAAGTTTGAATCTAAAAAAACTAAAATCAAGTTCTCTCCTCTATCGGCACTCTCCTTGACTTTAACAAGGTCCTATCCTTTGCTGTGAAATGTTCTAAAACTGGACTGGAAAACGAACTGGACTAGGAAACAGCAGTTGCTTTCTCCAGAACCTTAAAGTCATGCAGAGAACTGTATGTTCCAACTCTAAAAGGAAAAAACTGCTTAAACTGTGTGAAAGATGCAGAATTAACGTATGCTGATTTTTGGATTTTTTTATTTCCACTAATTTTACAACATGATTATTAGATTTTCAAAGAAAAGTCATGGCTATTAAAAACATTACATATTATTTTAGGATTGTTATCAAGTGAATATGAGCTGTGAGAAGTAAGTTGCATCTTTAAAAGCTTTTTTGAAGCCTTTTAAGTGGAGTGTGTGCTTTAGTTTCAAACTAGGCAGCGCTCTACTTTACACAACAATAACAGAACCAAACAAAGCGTGCCAGCAATGGATCTAAGTGTTTGGAATATCATCTGCCAAGAGGCAAAAAATAAATATTCCAAATATGGCACACCCAGTGAGTCATGTCCACAGGAGTCTGGTAACACGTTATAGTGGTTTGTAACACCGTAGATCATTATTTTAAAGCAACCAAAATAACTAAATCACTCAAATAAAACTCACCCCATTTTTGCATGTCCTGCAATAAATTCCAGAGGTTTCAACAGTATCTCTCATGCAGGATGGAAAACACAATTAAGGGAGAGCTTCAGGGCCTATCTCTTTCAAGGAAACAGATCAACTAAAACTGAGAAGCAGGGCAGGTTTCTGGCACGTTGTGGGTGTGGTCAGGTCACATCATTTTACAGAAACAAAACTTAAAGCTGCTTTTTAAGTCCTGAGATATGAATTAAAAAGATGTCTGCTCATGTTTCTGGTCATTTATGTTTTTTTTTTTTAATACCTATTCTATATTGACTTTTTAACATTTTACATTTAATACAGCATTTATTGTTTTACATTTTCTCTTACATCCTTACAAATCAAAACAGAACTTTATTTTTTATGTCACACATACAAATACTGAAATGAAACCCAAATTAAAATAGCAAAATTCATACAGGGCTCCTATTAATTATAAACTTTAGACACCTGTTATCTTAGCGCAAGATCTGGAAACATCTATAAAAATGTTATAGGAAAATATCAACTTACCACCTCCTCTAAAACTTATATGTTATTTCCTGTTCATTTAACAGCATATATTAACCATTAATGACTTCTGCCACACATGTGACATCATTCCAACACACTCTGACCTCCGAACATATTTTTTTTTTTCATTTCACACACTTTAGTGTTTAACATTAGTTTAGTGAATTTAAGTTTTATTTTTTTAATGCTTTAAGTGCACATAGTATCACTTTTGTCTGGAGTTACCTGGTTGGGAATCTATCTCCTTCCTCTTGAAGCATAAGGTTTGCCCAAGGGCTGAGAACTGTTAAACTCCAGAGCCATCTTATCAAGTCATGCATCAATTCTTTGCATTTCCTTTAAAAACTCTAGTTCGGAAAAACAACTGGTCTGAAACATGTTCTGACAAATACTTTGACTTTGTGTCACAAAAGGAAATTAATGGAAATGGTGACCTCTAGAGGTGTAGAGATATGTAGCAGAAGATGTGATCAGAGTCTGTAAGGAATCATTTAGTCTGGGTTTCTTCTTTTAGTGCAGTTTTTATGTCCCATTCTAAGAAGTCAATGTAATTTGAAAAAAAAAAATTATTCGTGGAAGAAAATATGTCCCTTTTTTGTGTTTTCACCAATAAAGTAAAGGTCAATCTCAACGTGTGTTTTAAGAATCGCTGTTCAGTGAAGAATGATCCTGTTCTGGTTTGATCATCAGGTACATCTCAGAAAATTAGAGTACTGTGAGAAAGTAATTTTTTTGCTCTCTCATCTCAGAAAGTGAAACTTATTTACAGTATTATAAAGATTCATTACACAAAGAGTGAAATGTGTTAAGCCTTTATTTCTTGTAATTTGATGATTATGGCTTACAGAAAATGAAAACCTAAAATTAATTGACTCAGAAAATTAGAATATTATGTGACATCAATAAAAAAGGATATTTTAAACAAATGTCAGACTTCTGAAAATTATGTTTATTTCTATGCACTCTCTATATGTTTGAGGCTCCTTTTGCATGAATTATTGAATCAATGTGGAGATGATTAGCCTGTGGTTCTGCTCGGGTTTATTGGAAGCCCAGGTTGCTTTGATAGCAGCCTTCAGGTCATCTGCATTGTTGGGTCTGGTGTCTCTCATCTTCCACTTAACAACACTCTAAAGTTTCTCTCTGGGGTTCAAGTCAGGCTAGTTTGTTGGCCAATCAAGCACAGTAACACCATGGTCATCTCCATAAAGCTTGTCAGCAGAAACAAACAAGAAGTGCTCTAATGTTGCCTGGTAGATGACTGGGTTGACTGTGGACTTCAGAAAACCCAGTAGACCAACACCAGCAGATGACATGGCCCCCCAAACCAACACGGACCTTGGAAACTTCACACTGGATTTCAAGCAGCATGGATTATGTGCCTTTCCACTCTTCCATCAAACTCTGGGACCTTGATTTCCAAATGAAAAGAAAATTTTATGTTCATCTTGAAAAGAGGACTTTGGACCATTGAGCAACACAACAGTTCTTTTTCTCCTTAGCCCAAGTAAGACACTTCTCACGTTGTCTCTGTTTTTGGTGTGGCTTGACCTGAGGAATGCAACATTTGTAGCCCATGTGTAAGATTAGTCTGTGTGTAGTGGGTCTTGATGCGCTGATTCCAGCCTCAGTCCACTCCTTATGAAGCTTATTAAATGGATTTCGCTTTACAATCGTCTCAAGGCCACAGTTATCCTTGTTGTTGCGCCTTTTCTTACTACACGTTTTCCTTCCACTCAACTTTCTATGAATATGATTGAATACAGCACTCTGTGACCAACAAACTTCTTTAGCAATGACATTTTGTGGCTTACGATCCTTGTAGAGGGTGTTAATAACAGTCTTATGGACACCTGTCAAGTTAGCACTCTTCCCCATGATTGTGTAGCACACTGACCCAGACTGAGAGACCATTTGAGGCTCAGGAGACCTTTGCGGATGCTTTGGGTTAATTAGCTGATTAGGGTGTGACACCATAGGTTTACAATATTAAACTTCTTCCACATTATTCACATTTCCTGGGACACTGAATTCTAAGGGTTTCTTTATCTGTAGGCCTTAATCATGAAAGTACAAGAAATAATGGGTTGAAATGTTTACCTGCATCTGTGATGACTCTATTTAATTTCCCTTTTTTAAATAGGTGACTAAAAAAATTGAACACATTTTTGGATGTACTTATAAATATTTTATATTCTGAACTAGAGGTTATCAACTACTGCCTAAACTTGAAAAACTGTATAACACTGATTTTGTTTAGTGCTGCCAGGAAGCTAGGAAACAGATGCCAACCATTCCAACCTGCATGCTTTTTATCTTTTATTATGACAATGTTTCTTTTTATTTCTGAGTACTAATAAATCTGCCTACATAAGTAGTTTAATGGTGATTGAGACTTCCCTTTATACCCTAGTGTTGTCAGCAGGCTTGACAAGCATCCTTTATTAATCAACTCTATCAGCACAACAGGGCAACTCAAGAGTTGCTTTCAAAATAAGAGTCTCAAACATTGGCACACCACTTCATGTCCAGTCTTTCACCAGATAAAGTCACACGCTGACTGTGACTGCCTTTATATGGTGAGATCATTTGGCACAAGATTTCCCCCCCTATTGACTACTTGTGTCCAACCTTTTGCGCAGTATCAACACATGAAACTGCCATTTAATAAAATTAGGTGAGTGTGTCAAAAAATCCAGTCTATACCAGGATTTTTATTTTCATTATGAAAAGTGCCCTTAGTTTTATTTGATGAGGCTTTTCTCCTGCACCGGACAGATCGCCATTGTGTCAGAGGCTTTGTCACAGCAGTATAGGTAGAAAAATGGCAGAATCTTCTCTGTGAAAGTGTCTTCAAAGGTGTAAATATGGGTCCGAGCTTTCACATCATAAAAAGACACTTGTCCTTCCTCATAGTCCACATACACACCAATTCTCTTTGGCTTTGGGCTGAGGGAGAGCAGCACTGGTGGGGATGTTGACACCCGATAGCCCTGGCCTTTCTTCATGGCTAGAGCCCAATAACCCTGGGCTGTGCTGACAGAGATCCTACCCTTTCTTTTGACAGTAGACTTGGCCACGCCTAGGTACCAGTCATCCTTGTCCCCCACCTGGACCTCCCAGTAGTGTCGTCCTGAAGTAAAGCCATCTCGGCCCAGTACTATGACCACGGTGTCGAAGCGGTCAGGGTGGTCCGGGAGTTCTTGCCAGGCCCCCAGATGCCTCACCTGGTGTCTGTCCTGAGAGAGTTGGAGCCATGGATTGGCTGTGTCTGGATCCATGGTGACGTCAACTGCAGACACAAAGCAAAGGACTTCACTGCAGAACTTTTTCAGGTGCAAAAAGACAAAACAAAAATGAAATATCAACAGAAAAAGATTGAATAATTACCGGAATATTTCAGCATTTTCTTAATCTCTGTAAGAGTCAAAAGAAAAATTATTTTTTTCTGATTAACACCATCTTGTGGGCATTTTTTTGCTTCTCTTTTAAACTTGTTTAAAGGGAAACGTAAGATTTCTCACCACTTCCAGCCAGCTTGTCAATCATTTCACCTAACGTCGTCTCCAGTTTAGACACAGATCTCCGAATCATGCCAACGCATGTGTCAGTGGGAACACTGGTCTCGGACCAGTCTTTAACAGATGGGGTAGAGCTTAAGGTTGGAAAGCTCTGCAGAGAGATGGCAGAAAACCAACATCACAAATAATCACAAAGTTTAATATGAAATTAATGTACATTTAAAATATTTCCATTTAATGTTTATTTCACTCCATTTGGACAAAATCTTCTTTAAGTAGTCCATATAAGCCTGCATGGGTTTCAAACCCCATTGGTTTGCATCATAGTGCAGACCAGGAAGAGAGCGCTGTGACTACCTGACCGACCTAATTACCATGGTCCAGGCTACAGTGGTAAAAGCATGGAGCAGTTTTCTGCCTCACTTTAGGAGAGCATGTTCCCTGTTTCACAGATATTGCAAAGCCGTTTCAATGAGTTATTTGATAAGAGATCAACGGACGATAAGTCATTTTATTAAAAGTCACTGTACTCGTACTCGTACTCGTACTCGTTGTCTTCCGCTTATCCGGAACCGGGTCGCGGGGGCAGCAGACTCAGCAGAGACACCCAGACGTCCCTCTCCCCAGACACCTCCTCCAGCTCCTCCGGGGGGAGCCCAAGGCGTTCCCTGGCCAGCCGAGAGACATAGTCCCTCCAGCGTGTCCTGGGCCGTCCCCTGGGCCTCCTCCCGGTGGGACCTGCCTGGAACACCTCCCGAGGAAGGCGTCCAGGAGGCATCCGGTATAGATGCCCGAGCCACCTCAACTGGCTCCTCTCGATGTTGAGGGGCAGCGGCTCTACTCCGAGCCCCTCCCGAATGGCCGAGCTCCTCACCCTATCGCTAAGGGAGTGCCCGGCCACCCTACGGAGGAAGCTCATTTCAGCCACTTGTATCCGGGATCTCGTTCTTTCGGTCATGACCCAAAGTTCATGGCCATAGGTGAGGGTAGGAACGTAGACCGACCGGTAAATCGAGAGCTTCGCTTTTCGGCTCAGCTCTCTCTTCACCACAACGGACCGGCACAGCGCCCCCATTACTGCGGCAGCCGCACCGATCCGTCTGTCGATATCCCGCTCCATTCTTCTCTCACTCGTGAACAAGACCCCGAGATACTTGAACTCCTCCACTTGAGGCAGGAACTCCCCTCCAACCTGAAGCTAATCTTCATCCCAGCCGCTTCACACTCGGCTGCGAACCGCCCCAGCATATGCTGTAGGTCTTGGCTAGAGGGGGCCAGCAGGACCACGTCATCTGCAAAAAGAAGAGACGAAATCCACTGGTCCCCAAACCAGACCCCTCCGGCCCTTGGCTGCGTCTAGAAATCCTGTCCATAAAAGTTATGAACAGGACCGGTGACAAAGGGCAGCCCTGCCGGAGTCCAACATGCACCGGGAACAGGTCCGACTTAGTGCCGGCAATGCGGACCAAACTCCTGCTCCGCTCGTGCAGGGACCGGATGGCCCCTAATAAAGGTACCCCGATTCCATACTCCTGGAGCACCCCCCACAAGGCATCACGAGGGACACAGTCGAATGCCTTCGCCAGGTCCACAAAACACATGTGAACCGGTTGGGCAAACTCCCATGAGCCCTCGAGTACCCTGTAGAGGGTATAGAGCTGGTCCAGTGTTCCACGGCCGGGACGAAAACCACACTGCTCCTCCTGAAGCCGAGGTTCGACTATCGGCCAGACTCTCCTCTCCAATACCCTGGCGTAGGCCTTACCAGGGAGGCTGAGGAGTGTGATCCCCCTGTAGTTGGAACACACCCTCCACTCCCCCTTCTTATGAAGGGGGAGCAGAGGGTGTGTATGAAGGGGGACCACCACCCCAGTCTGCCAGTCCAGAGGCACTGTCCCCGACCACCATGCAATTTTGAAGAGGCGTGTCAACCATGACAGCCCAACAACATCCAGAGATTTGAGGTACTCAGGGCGGATCTCATCCACCCCCGAACCCTTGCCACCGCGGAGGTTTTTAACCACCTCTGTGACTTCAGCCTGGGTGATGAAAGAGTCCAAACCTGAGTCCCCAGCTTTTGTTTCCACCAGGGAATGCGTGATGGCAGGATTGAGGAGATCCTCGAAGTACTCCTTCCACCGCCCGATAATGTCCCCAGTCAAGGTCAGCAGCCTCCCACCCCCACTATAAACAGTGTTGCCGAAGCACTGCTTCCCCCTCCTGAGGCGCCGGATGGTTTGCCAGAATCGCTTCGAGGCCGACCAGTAGTCCTTCTCCTTGGCCTCACCGAATTCCTCCCAGGCCCGAGTTTTTGCCTCTGCCACAGCCCGGGCCGCAGCACGCTTGGCCTCATGGTACTCGTCAGCCGCCTCAGGAGTCCCACAAGCCAACCACAGCCGATAGGACTCCTTCTTCAGCTTGACAGCATCCCTTACTGCCGGTATCCACCACCGGGTTCTGAGATTGCCGGTGCGACAGGCACTGCAGACCTTACGGCCGCAGCTACGGGCAGCAGCATCGACAATAGATGCGGAGAACATGGTCCACTCGGACTCTATGTCTCCAACATCCCCCGGAATCTGGTCAAAGCTCTCCCGGAGGTGGGAGTTGAATACATCCCTGGCCGAGGGCTCCGCCAGACGTTCCCAGCAGACCCTCACTATGCGCTTGGGCCTGCCAAGTCTGTCTGGCTTTCTCCTCCTCCAGCGGATCCAACTCACCACCAGGTGGTGATCAGTGGACAGCTCAGCCCCTCTCTTCACCCGAGTGTCCAAAACATGCGGCCGAAGGTCTGATACGACAACAAAGTCGATCATTGACCTCCTGCCTAGGGTGTCCTGATGCCAAGTGCACTGATGGACACCTTTATGCTTGAACATGGTGTTCATTATGGACAATCCATGACTAGCACAGAAGTCCAATAACAAAACACCACTCGGATTCAGATCGGGGAGGCCATTCCTCCCGATCACGCCTCTCCAGGTGTCACTGTCGTTTCCCACGTGGGCGTTGAAGTCCCCTAGCAGAATAATGGAGTCCCCAGGAGGGGCACTATCCAGCACCCCTGACAGGGACACCAAGAAGGCCGGGTACTCCGCACTACTGCTCGGCCCGTAGGCCGAAACAACAGTCAGAGACCTATCCCCGACCCGAAGGCGCACGGATGCGACCCTCTCATCCACCGGGGTACTCCGCACTACTGCTCGGCCCGTAGGCTCTGGAACCCATCTCTGACGACAGTCAGAGATGGGTTCCAGAGCCCACGCTGTGCGTGGAGGTGAGCCCGACTATTTCTAGTCGATATCTCTCGACCTCCCGCACAAGCTCAGGCTCCTTCCCCCCCATCGAGGTAACATTCCACATCCAGAGCCAGCCTAAGCATCCGGGGATTGGGCCACTGAGGTCTCCACCTTCGTCCGCCACCCAATCCTCTTTGCACCGGTCCCTCACGGTCCCCCCTGCAGGTGGTGGGCCCACTGGGGGATGGCCTCGCCGACCCCAGGCCTGGCTCCAGGGTGGGACCCCGGCTCCGCCGTACCGGGCGACGTCACGTGCCTCGATTTAATGGTCCTCATGAAGGATTCTTGAACCGCTCTTTATCTGACCCATCACCTAGAGCCTGTTTGCCATGGGAGACCCTACCAGGGGCATTTAAGCCCCAGACAACATAGCCTCTAGGATCATTTGAACACTCAAACCCCTCCACCACGTTAAGGTGGCGGTTCAAGGAGGGGAAAAAGTCACTGTGTAAGGTAAAAATTGTGTATATGTTCAAGACAAGCCTTTGAACCTCTGATGATTACTCTCATCAGGTTTAATTAATAAGAAGAGTTGAGTGTCATCAGCAAAGTCATGGAAGTGGTTATGTTTTTTCCTAAACCAAAGGAAGCTTGCACAGATAAAATAGAACTGGGCCAAGTTTTGAACCCTGAGGAGCACCATAATTCCCCCTGGTAATGCAGGAAGGTGCATTACACACTATTACAAACAAGAATCTGTCACAAAAATATGAATTAAACCAACCGGCTATTCTCTTGATTCCAATCATACATGATCCACCAGGCATAGCATGAAAGCAAAGGACATTGTCAGAGCGATAAGCATATAATTTGTTACTTAAAGTTGATTCAGTACTTTGGTGAGTTCTGAACTGAAGCTGGACTGAAACTTTTCAAATAATTTTTCTGCAAGTGGATTCAAGGTTTTTTCAAGAAAAATGTATCATGGCAGGAAAAAAGAATGATCTATTGTTTCTCTATTAAACTGGAGACAACATGAGCAATTGTTCATTTTGCTGTATTTTTGGTTGGAAGTATAGTTCTGTAAAACAGAGCCAAACAACTGATTACTTAACTGTATCTGCTTGTAGCCTGATGCTTCTGACAGCTCAACTGCTTACCTTTCCTGTTAATTCAGATTTCAGGTCAACATGTCACAAGTGCTCACGTTGTGGATCTAACTTGATATGACTGAAGAGGAGACCATATATGACGCATACTGTGGGCTACATCATAGATTTCATTGCAGCCTGATTTGTTTTGACCGGCCAGGCTGGTTGTTTTCCTCCTTGGCAATAATGTATGTGACACTGTTGGCCTTCACAAGACAATAACAATAGATGAAAAGACAAATATCAGAACTGTATTAAATAAAGTACTTCTTACCTTGAGGAAATGAATGTGGTCAGTCCTAGACACATTTTCCAAGTCTGTGTGCCTTGTCTTCAACTCTAAGATTTCTTGCTCCAGTTCGGTGATGAGGCCCTCAGCCCACCTCTCCGTCTGCCTCTGCTTCTCCTCGATGACCAACACCAACTCGGCCTGAGCCTTCTGGATGGAGCGTACCAGCTCTGAGAAGACCTGCATGCTCTCCTCAATCTCTTTCTGAGCACTGACCTAAAAGTACAAATCACACATTCAAATCTACATTGATGAAAGAGCATGAGTGCCTCATGTGCGCATGTTTGTGAAAACACACTGCCAACTATCAAATTATTGAAACCAGATGTTTAAGAAAACAATAATATAACATTAGAAGGAAAAAAAATGGTATTGTATACTGTGTTGTGTTAGCCAGGGTAGTGAGTGTTGTGATTACAGCTAAAGAGATTTCCAAAGAATGCTACCTAGTGTGACTTACTTTGTTGAGTTCCAGAGAGTGTTTGATCTCATCCACCTTCTTCACCCTGTTCTGGATCATCTGCTGGACGTCTATCTCTGTCTTTTTTAGCAGCGCCTACATAACATCAATTCCCACAAACATCATTGAAGGCAGATGTAAAATTGTAACTATTACTGATAATTTAACTGTAGAACATTTTGTTGCATTTGGTCTGTGAGAGAGGAGCAAGATTTAGAAGCAATCAAAGATGGCTTTTATCCTTCTCCTCAAAACTCTGAAGAGGAGGCCACCTCTCATCTCCTCTGTCCCGTGCGCGCGCTTTCATGTTACATAGCGCGCACGGCTGCACTGCGCCGCTCCCAACGTCTATTTGTGCATTACAGAGAAAACTCTGCAGGACGTCCTCTATCTGTCCAGCGCCTCTCACACTGGCTGTGTGAGGCTATTTCACAGGCTTATATTTCCTCTGTATTGGATCCTCCAGAGAATCTCACAGCTCATTCAATCAGGGGGATTTCATCCTCCACGGCTCTGCATGGAGGAATGACAGTGGAAGACATTTGCACAGCAGCCTCATGGTCATCTCAATGCTCATTTATTTGTTTTTACCTGCGAGATGTGTCAGGTTTCTCAATGACTCACTCTGTTCTCAGGGTTCTGACAGAATGATTATTATTTCGTTGCGTTTATTATTGAGTCACCCTTCCTGCATGCAGACGCAGGGTGCCATAATATTTATTATCAGCCTTCTGCTGTTATTGTCACTGCAGCTGTATTTCCTTCCCAGATTGAAAGGTAGCAACATTTATCTCTCTAATGTTGTTTCTGATGTAGTTTTTCCTTGGTATTATATTAATACACACCCGTGTGTTCCCCCGAAGCAGCAAACTGCCAAAACTCCTGCTTTGTACTTCTAAATTACAATTTTAATTCAACATTGGTTCATACTTGCTATCAGTTGTGGCATCAATTTTAGTGGTAGGCTACATTGTTGCTACAGCTGCCCTGGGACAAACTGACAGAAGTGGGGCTGCTATACAATAGGCACCACCAAACCGGCAACCCACCGGTTACAGGATGAACCCCTACCACCTGAGCCACTGTTGCCCCTGGTATGTGGCTATATGTGTTTCTTGATCCTGTGTTTCACTGTTGCTCTGCGTTGGACTGGTGAGCTGTTCAAGGTGTAACCCACCTCTTACTCAAGGACCACGGGAAATAGGCACCAGGCCTCTCCGGGTCCTGCAAGGATAAGACGGTATAGACAATGGATGAATGGATTATGGTTGTTAGCCAGTGTTTCTCACCTTCTTCTCACTCCATTCTCTCTCCACAGGGACAGTGTAATGTGCCCTGTGGTCAGTCTCGGTGCAGAGGACACACACGCAGGTCTGATCTTTCTTACAGAAGAGCTCCAGCAGCCGCTCATGCTTGGGACACATCCTGTCCTCCATGTTGGCCACAGGCTCGATCAGCTTGTGCTTGGTAAACCTGGCGGCGTGAGATTTGAGGTGCTCATCACAGTAAGAGGTCAGACACACAAGGCAGGATTTGATGGCTTTTGGGCGGCCCTCGCCCAAGCAAACATCACACAGGACCTCCTCCCAGGGGGAAGATGGGAGAGAAGGGGTCAGAGATGTTAGGGAGGTTTCAGGAAGTGAAGGGGAAGGTGTTTGAGGTGAGGGTGGAGGAGATATTCTGAGTGGTAGAGCTTGAGCTGAATCTTGGGGTGATGGTGGGGGAGAGGTTTTAGATGCAAAAACTGGAGGGATTAATGGTGGTAGCTCCTCCCCTTGACTCCCCTTCTCCTCCTGCTTATTTTTCTTCTCCTCTTGCTTTTGCTTCAGCTCCTCCATAAGATGCTGCATCTGATCTTTCTCCAAAAGCCTCTCCTTGTCCTCTTTCACCTTTCTCTCCATTGTCCACTTCTTTGTTTTACCTACCCCCTCTTCCTGGTTTCCCTTCCCGTCAGTGCTCTTAACTCTTATCTGCTTGAACTGCTCTGCAATTTCCCTCAGGACTGTGTTCACGCTGATGTCAGGCCTTTTGTGGAAGGACTTCTTGCACATGGGACACTGATACAAAGGGCTGGTTTTCCAGTATCCCAAGATGCAGCTCTGGCAGAAGTTGTGCCCACAGGGGATGGACACAGGATTGGTGAAGACGTCCAGACAGATGGAGCAATGCACCTGCTCTTCAGACAGGTTCCCAGGGGTGGCCATTCCTACACGGTGGAGAGGCAGGGTCATTTTCAACGAATGCAACCAGCCTTTGAATGGGGCATCAGACCTGCTGTGATATTGAGGTTGCCAGGGTTAGATGGCTTTTATTTTCTTTGGGATCATGTGCATGCACAGTTATGGAGCGTATAAAGTGTCAAGGGATCAATTTCTCAAACTTTACAGGACAAGAAAAAAGACAAATGTGAAAATTAGCTGTACTACATTTACATTCCAGATAAACATTATATGTTTCTAGGTTTGTCTCGTTTTTATTTTATTATTAAATCTGGCTATGTAAAATATTTTTCCATAGTCCGTCTCTGGTAGGAGACGGCAATTAGTCTTCTCAGAAGGAGACAAAAAAGCGTACCACAGGGTGAAGTGATGATTGCTTGTATTTAGAATAAAATCTATAATATGAATTATGTAAACATAATAAAAAAAACTCAGTTGGAGTTTTTTTATTAGTTGGACAATAGTTTTTGTAATCTTGAATGTCTATTTTTTATATGTAACCAATAATTTTATTTAATAAATGCAGACTAAACACTCCTGTACACTAAAATGACTGCAAAGTTTTATTTGTAGTTATAGAGTTTATCTTCATTTATTTGCACTTTCATTGAGCTTTAGATACAATGTATCACAGCTGTTTGGAGCCTGGTCTTACTTTTGCCAGTGAGCCCAAAGTATGTGTGTTTGCCTTTCAAACACAAACAACTGCAAGTTAAAGGCCTCGTCATTCATGACAGTACAGACAGATGTTTTTCCTAAAATACTCTTTCAGCATGTGAACTCGGCTTGCAGGGCCTATATTTAACATCTGTGTTTGTTTGGCATATACCCACTCTTTTCCTGCGGTCAAATCATTTTCCTGGATTTTAGTGGATTTTAGTCAGCTGTAAACTGTTTAAAAAACAAACCGAAAGTAATTCAATAAGGTCCAACTTTTCAGACATCCCACATTAGTTTCCTGGTATAAAAATCTAAATCCAGCAACACCCCTTCCTCAAGGATAGGGACTAAAAATGTTTATATTCAGAAAACAGAAAGCAAAACACTAAAGCAGAACCACACAGACACTCACCAAGGAGCAGCTGCCTCAAGATTCCACTCCGTGCTGATATCTGAGACCGGTTTTGACCACCTCCAGCTCCCCCAGTACTGACCCACAACTCAGACCCGAAAATAAACCTCCCCTCCCAAATGTATCTTTCACCCTAGATACAAATTTAAGCCTCCTGACCATGGCCTTCCAAACCTCAGGAGGAACTGCCTTTGCTTTCCTTTGTAGCGATACTCAAACTTATCCCAAAGACAGAAGCTATGCGTTGAAATAGAATCACTGCAATATTACATGGCTAAAGTTCTTATTGGTTCGATTTATATAAATTATGTTGATAATAAAGATCGTCTAATCTCCATAGGTTATTGTGTTGATTCGGAGTTCTCATCCAGATTCCTAATGTTGAAAATACAAGAGAGCAGACTTGTTAGCTTAGCATATTTAGAGAGATCATTTTTATCATAAGCTTGTGTTTTTTTTATAAATATTATTTGTTTGTCAGATTTGTGCTACCCTCCAATCTCAACTGTATTAATTTTGAAGTCTTATTCAACTTCCCATTGTCTAAGAACACAATAGAACATATATTAGCTCTGTGCTGGGCAGCAGCTACAGCATCATCACACCACTGCAAATCTATTCTGTTTTTGCTTCTTTTCCACATCTAAATGTTTCAGCTCATCATAAATTTAATATCTGGCAAATAAAAGTATTCAGATAGCAATAAGTGCAAAAGAAAAAAAATACATTTAGGTATTTTTTTTTAATTATGAGTTTATTTCTTCAGCAAACAAAACCAAAATAATGCAACCCTGAAATTATCCCCCTTCCTCGAACTTGAATTTGCTGTGATTACTCCAATTTAGTTTTGACAGCTGATTTAAATTTTACTAGTCACACCCAGGCCTGGTTACTATGTGACCTGCAGAGTCAAGAAAACACTAAGGAAGAATGTGTCTGACGACATGAAGTGGGCCAAAAGATCTCAAAAGACAACACAACATGCCTTGATTTAAATGAATTACAAGACAGGTGAGAAACAAGGTCTCTGACATTTGTCACAAAGCCATTTAAGGCTCCAGAAAACCACTATCAGAGAAAACCACTATCAGAGCTATTATCCAAAAATGAAAAAAAAAAAAAACAAAAAAAAAAAACACATGGAACAGTAGCAAACCTTCTCAGGGGTGCCCATCATAGAGAAAGAGACAGGGAAAAATTACATCCATTGGATAGTTAAAAGGTAAAAACCATACTCACTAAAAGAAACCTGGAAGCTTTGGAAACATGTTCTGGTGACTGACGAGACATGACCTTGAGCTGACAGTCCTGCAGTAATGCTTCAGGGTGAACTACATTATTTCAACATTATTTTGCATTTTCTCTGCTTGTTAGCCTACATTTGGTTCTCTGAAGTCACCATTCCTAGAACAGTGAAAGAAAAACATCTGTTGAAACCAGGTTTTTAAATATGTCATTAAGTGACAATAATTTTGTTTCTTATGTGTTCTTCTTTTTAGTTCAAGGTATGATGTGTTGTGTTTTAACATCTTTTAGCTTACTTCATGTTGTCAGACTGGTTCCATGCAGAGGATTCCTTTATTCATGGGTGTGGCGATAAAAAATGTAATCAAAAAATGTGGTTAATCACAGTTAAATTTGTTTCACAAGGGGAGAATAATATTGATATTGTCGAATGACAAAAATGATTTTTTTATATGAAAACTGTTTTTTTGTATTTACTCTGGTTATTGTTCCCTCGTAATTAAAGTTGTTTGACGATCTGAAACAAATATTTGTCACATAACAGGAAAATCAGAAGAAATCTGTAAGGGGGATTACATTATACATCTTCACAGGACCATAGTCAACCAGAATAAAATCTCATCTAACAGCAGAAAAAAACAAGCAAAAAAAAAAAAAAAATGACAATGGAGCTCTATTAAGGCTGAATTTGTAAAGTTTAAAATTGTGGTGACCACAGAAGAATGTCTATAACTGTAACTATATCATCTCCCTGCAAATATGTTATTTTCATTCTTCTGCTTTGTGAGAGCATTGAGGCCTGTAGAGATGTTCTGTGAACAGGGATGTTTGGATTTAAAAGTAAACATGGGAGTGAATGGATTCAGCTGGGATGAACAAAAAACATGGTGGAAGCCAAGATACCATTAAGCTGATGAGCATCATCATGACTCATGATGAAAGAGAGTCCCTTATTCCAGCCTTGACTTATTGGGCCTTCTGCTGGTTAAATATAGGTACTGAACCACATGGTGGTGGACACTGAAGAATTTCATATTATGCACTCGTTGGGAATCACTAAGTGACATCCATCGTGCCAAATTTTAACGAGTCAGATTTTAGTGATCGAGGATCAAGGTCTTCCCAGAAAATGTCACACAAATGTCCAAAAAGTGAAAATAATCAACTTTTAATATTTTAAAAATGTAGTGAATATAGTTTGGAAGCAAGACTTTAGTCAAGTCATGACTTCTTGGATGTCGAGATACTGTTAAGCTAAAATTAAGGCCTACTTCTAGCAATGCCAAAATTTCAAGGTGTGTTTAATGTTCCTACAGCTTTGAGATCCATCACACTTACAGAGACTTCCACCCATATGTACACCCTTTCTTCCTTTTCACATTTTGTCAAATTACAACTATAAACCTGAATATATTTTATTGGGACAAAATAGACAAAATAACACGTAATTGTGAAGTAGAAAGAAAAGCTCCGTCCATCTTTCCAACTTCCTCTGCTGATCAGAGCAGCTTCTTCTGCACATTTGCTGTGTCCCCTACATGGCTTGTGGCAAAATGCAAACAGGACTTCTTATATCTGCCATTCATCTTCCTTTCCTGTCTTCCTGCTACTCTTCCCTTATGGCTTCACATGGCGGGATTCTTTGCCCCAATCATCAGGATGGCTCTTAAGATAATCTTAAGAGATATCCTTGCTGTGTGTGGTTGGGTGAAGAGTGATCTAGTCTGCTCGGAAGGACGTCAGGACCACTCTGACCTCAAATCAGGGATATTCAACATGTTGGATTGTCTTGGTCCGATATCTTACCATGTTGGGTGTTCCCAGAGGACAAACGAGCACACAGCCTGTTAAATGGGACTTATAGCCAATCAGAAATCGAGGTGACAGAAATAAGGAAGGGAATTACTCTGAACTCACGTTTGATCTCGAGAGAATTTCTGAGATTTCCCGTCTGACATCTGAATGTTCGTGAGTGAAATCTGTTCATGTGTTGTGGGTTTTGCTTCCTGTGTGGCTGGACTCCACACACTGTAAGACCGAACTTGTTATATCTACATTTTCTCAGGTTTTGAAAATCACCCAACAATTTTGAAATCTTGCCGTGTGAACCAGGCATTAAGGGCAGATATGTGAAGTGCTTCACAAATGGCTGTCCTATCAATTGACAGATTCTTCCACCTGACCAGTGAATCTTTGCAGCTCTTCCAAAGTTACCATTGGCCACTTTGCTGCTTCTGTCATTAATGCTCTTTTTGCCTGGCCTGCCTGTCTATGTGGACATGTTTTGTTGGGTTAAGTTGTGCTGTACTCATTTTATTGCGATGGATTAAGCTATGCTCCATGAACTGCTGGAAGCTTGGGCCGTTGTTTTATGACCTAATCCTGCTTTAAACAACAATCTTACACACCATATAAAATAGGTTGAAACTATATATCATTTTTTTATCTTACTTATGAGCTGTTTAATGTTGGTCTACCACATTAAATTCCAACAAAATACGCTGAAATTTGTGATTGTAGTGTAAAAAATTGGAAAAGTTCAAAGGACATGAATATTTTTGCAAAGTACTGTATGAATGTAATAAATGTTACAGTGCATTTTGTGTCTTTTGATGTCTTCTGGTGCAAGCCAGATTAGTTTAATCTTTTACCAAACTAGGAATAAGGAAAATACATTTTTCCTTTTTCAGGGGAGATCATCTTTATTTAAAAACCGCAAAAAGAAGTTACAAAAATAATCTGCTTAACATCCAAACCCCATAAATCAAGCAAAGCCCAACTTGTGGACTTTAATATACAAAGCCTACCATGATTCATAGCTACTGTTAAATCAAGCTTTAAATGATGAGACGATTGCCACAGCTAACCATTTATCATTGTGGACATGTTTAGTTAAATCAGAGATGAGAAAAGGAACGTTATGATTAGTGAGAGGGACGGATGTTTTATCATAAAGCGTTTTTACGTCTGATTTTATCTCTTTTATAGTTCGTACATATCAATATACCATGCCATTATATTGTTCTCAACAGTTTAAATGACAAATGAGACCATGATAAATCATTTACATTTTTTTCCATGTATAATGTGACATTTGTTGTGTACAACTCAACTGGGTAACAAACACATCTGGTACAAGAAAAATAAAAAAACACAAAAGATTGTGAGATTATATCTTGTCTGCAGATCTGGCCTCACAGACTTTCTAGTTCTGGACATGGTCATTCTAAAACCTTGATTTTATACACCATGTTTTACTGCATGTATGATGTTTTCTATGGTGATGTTTAATGTTTTTGAGTCAGACATACCTTTTAGAATTAAGTCCTAAACATTGACGTTTATTTTCATCGAACCATAATACAATTTTCCAAAAGGTTTTGGGAGATTTTAGCAAGACCCAAAAGTTTTCCTTGGTGAGAAAGCTTCGGTGTAAATCTCTACTCTTTGGTCCAGACATACAGGGAATACGAGAGAATATTTGTCACATATTAAACTAAAACCTTTCCTTGGAAGAAATTACTGTCCCTAAAATCAGATTTATCAGATTTACAACTGATGAAGGTGTGTAAACAATATGACTTAAGGCTGGTATTGAATCAAAAGCTGCAGGGTTTCAGGGTCTACACACGATTCAACCAGGTTATTGCACCTTTTTGATTTGATACCTTTTTTCAGATTTAAAACAGATTTGTTTCTTTTCATTAAAGCTGAACAGGATAAATGACACACTAAAGGTGAAAAACAGTTTGAAATGATTTATCACGGTCTCATTTTTACTTCACAAAAACCCAGTATTTTAACTGGGGTGTGTACTGCCACTGTACTAGCTAAAGTCTCTGACCAGTCTTTCCTTCAGCGGAGTCGCCCACACTGGGATCTGTGTGCCAGGAGCTTGATTTGATTTTATCCAACAAGACTGAACACAGTTAAATGTAACGTGTAAACAACTGACATTATCATGAACTCTGAAGACAAGAGGAGTTGGAAAAAAACAGAAACACCAAGCTCTTGGTCTGATGATGATTTGCTCTCCGACTGATTAGGTGTGTTTCACTTGTGTTATAATCAGAGGTGAGATATTTTTCCCGTCCTGGCTAACGCAGGGGCTGAAGATCGGGTGGACGCTCTCGTTGAACTTATCCGTGAAAGTGTAGAGATGCTGACGAGTCTTCACGTCGTAGAAAGAAAGCTGGCCAGCCTCATAATCCAGGAAGATTCCTACTTTACTGGGATTGGATGGCAGCATCAAAGGCAGGCGAGACTCTGCGAGTGCCGTCACCTCCCCGTTCTTCCGCCACAGGCACCAGAAACCCCCCTCGGGGTTCAGCTTAATTTCGCCCTTGCGGCGAGCCGAAGAACGGGCCAAGCCGAGAGTCCAGGCTGTCTTACGCCCAACCTCCACTTCCCAGTAGTGCCGGCCGGAGTTGATACCCTCTCGGGCCAGGACGAAGAGGGCCGGGCTGAAGCGTTTTGGACCCTCGGAGTGGGAAGCCTTGCGCTCTTCGTATTTGACCTGCTGACCATCTTCAGACACTACCAGGTTCTTTTGGGCTGTGGTCGGGTCCAAAATAACTTCACCTGGAGACGACAAAGCAGAATTAAGAGGCTGGCAGAGCATTTTTTTCACAGTTAAACCTAAATGTTAAATTCAACTCTCTCTTAAATGGACATCTGCTGGAATGAAGTAGCTCCATCTTGTGGGCATTCAGGAGAACTGAAGATCAGAGTGGCCAAGAACCTCAAGCACAATGTTTTGCACTAACACATATAATCATGTAGAAAAAAAAAAGCTGAAGGGGTTACTCACTTGCATAGTTCTGCACCTTCCGGAGCTCTGGGAGGAAAAGGACAGAAAGACAGAATGTGAAGGAGAAAAATCATACCAAGTCAAAGCTAAAACAGATGGCTCATGCCGGTGTTAAATATGTAGCTCGAGCGTAGAGCTGTAAATGCTCCAGCCATGTGGTGCCGTCACTCAGCTGAGCCTGCATGGCTTTGCTGCAGCATCAACGTGGCCTCCATCTGTCCAGTCATCATGTATGCGTAAAAGCAGCGATGAATCACTCTCCTATTCTGGAGAGCACATTCACTGACCTAAATACGCCTGATTTGGAATTTGCATAGAACATGTTGTCTGTATCATCCAGGGGATTATGGAGTTTACTGCATATTTACATAGAAACCAAAATGGGAACAAGGCAAAGGCTGTAAAATCTAAGAGTTTAAGGTCTGATAAAGACTTCAGAAAACAACCAAAGATGATTCAATGTTGTCGATTATATTCTTTGATTTATTGGCTGTTTCTGAACTTTCTGGTAGAAGGCATTCATACATCTTGAAGGTTTGTAACATTTTGTCACATTACAATCCAAAACGTCTTTGTATTTCACGGGAATTTTACATGACAGAGCAACACAAAGATGAACCTAATGTCAAGTAGAACAAAATATATACACGTTTTATTTGCAAATAAAGATCTGAAAGGCATGGTGTGCCTTTGTATTTAGCCAGTATCAATATCTAGAACCTTTCACAGCTGCAGGTCCTTTAGGGTATGTGTCTGCTAGATTTATGCAGCTAGAGACTAAAATATATTATTCTGTGCAAAGTAGCTCAAAGGCAGTCAGATTGGGTGGGCTGTGTCTGTAAACAGAATTTTTAAAGTCTTTCCACAGATTCCTAAGTGGATCTGGACTTTGACTAGGCAATTCAAAGACATGAATATGCTTTAAACTAAACCATTAAGCTGTAGCTCTGGCTGAGTATCTTCCAGGATACCCCTGTTTGAGCAACATCCAACAACCCAGTAACTCTGACCAGCTTCTCTGACCCTTCTTAAGACAACCACCCCCACAGCATGATGCTGCCACCACCATGTGTCACCATGAGCGGTAGTGTGTTCAGGTCGATGTTCAGTGTTCGCTTTCAGCCAAACATGGCTTTTTGCATGAAGGCTGAAATGTTCCGTTTTTTCCTTTGACCAAAGCATCTTCTTCTACATGATTGCTCTGTCGCCTACATAGCTTGTGGCAACCTTTAAATGGGAATTAATGTGACCTTTGTCGACAATGCATTTCTTCTGGTCACTTTTTCCTAAAGACCAGATTTGTGAAGAGCAGAGCTAGTTGTTGTAGAGTCGTGATCGTGTCACGACTCCACAACAGATCATGTCAATATCTGTTGCTCGTCTAGAGTTGCCATGGGTCTCTTGAATGCTTCCCTGATTGATGCCTTCCTTGTCCGGTCTCACCGTTTAGTTGCATAGCCACGTCTTGGTAGGTTTGCAGTTGAGCCATACTCGCAGAGCACTGTCCATTTTAAGATCTCTGCAAGATGTCCAGAGCTTGGGATGTTGTTAGGTGACATAACCCTGCTTTAAACAACAACCTTGATGTCTGTGGTTGCAATGTGACAAAATGTGGAAAACATGAATGTTTTTGCAAGTCACTACATATATGATATTTACTGATCACTGTACAATCTAAACCATGAATAAAAACATGCTTATTGAAAGTGATGTAAATATCAGTCTCATTACAATTTTTTTCATGTGACCTGAAGTTTGTACTGTATTCATATTAGTCCCTTTTAATCTTTAGTGTTCATTTCCAACTGGTTCAACTCAGGATCAGTCACACACGGCTGCTGCTCTCTCACCTTTTCCATACAGCCGCTTAAGTTCGTCCTGGAACTTCTCAATGAGGTCGCTAACAGAGGAGCGGAGGGTCCCCAGATAGATGTCAGTGTTTATGCTAATCCCTGACCAATCGGTGGGTTCGGGCGAGTGGGACAGCATGGCCATGTTCTGTGTGTGGAAAACAGAACACATGGGTTTATGTATGAGAGATGAAATGAAAATTTAATGAGCCTCAGGGGGGAAGGAAGCTTACAGTAAAAAAGAACAAGCTGCACTAAATACGACGGCGTTGACCTTATTTACTGCTGTCCTCTTCGATTTAGAAGATTAATCGAGAAAAAACACATTTGTGGATTTTATATTTTTCACCTTTGCTTTTCCACTGTGTACATAATTCCATGCTGCTAACTTCAAAGAAATCTATGAACAATACAGTTTCCATTTTCTACACATGAAAAGTCTGGGAATAAAAGGGTGGGGGAGGGCTAACAGGCTCTCTCGGTTCAGAGAGGCTTTTGATGTTGTGTCTCTGAACTCCTAAAGCAACCACAGCTGATGGTCCTCCATATAGCTGGCTCTAACAATATTATTCTCTCCATATAGGATGGTGTTTCATGGCCTTATAGCCCATGCTAATCAAACAGTTTTCTTTTTTCATATTTCATCAAAAGAGGTCTATGTGATCTTGTTATTTACTGGAAAGTCTCGACTACCTGAAGGAAGACCACTTTGTCCTTGGTGTGGGCGTGAGCCTCCAACTCGTTGCTCCTCCTCCTCAGCTGGCTTAGCTCGTTCTCTAGACCCCTTGCCAGCTCCTGGGCATGGCGCTCTGCCTCCCGCTGCCTCGTGGCGATCAGCTCCACCAGCTCTGCCTGACTTTGCTCCACCAGCTTCTGTAGCTCAGCATACACCTGCCAGCTGTCCTCAAGCTCTTTCTGAGAACTGGCCTGCAAACACATTAATTGTTGTCTTTTGAGATGCTGAAGAGACCCAGACAGTGTCACAGTGATGACGACAGTATTATGACGATACGAACTGGGTCTTGACAGGCTGGGGAAAAAATACTTAAGTTGTGGAATAAAGATAATATTCAGGACCATCATGAAAATGTTAGCAATATTTCAGGAATTATAATGAATAAATTACATAATTTTAGCCCAAGACCCTGCAATCTATTGAAAACATGATTGTTCTTCATTTCTGTTATAACATCTACATGACAATGTTTTATTTAAAATGAAGAGAGCTTTTATGCCTTTTATTTTTTCAGTTAAAAAAAAACAACTTTGTTTTTAACTTTTTTATACCAGATTTACCTTTTTTGTAAGGACACAAACAGGAACTACAATCAAAACTCTTCTCAGTATTTGTCTTTGTTATGCTAACTTTCTTAATTTTATTTATTAGATAAAAAGCATTTTAAACAGACAGACTGCAGAAGCTTTAAAGATTATAAATTTCTTTTTTCACATTTTTCTTTCCACAAACCTGATCCAGGTTTGGTGTCTCCTGATACGAGACATGAGAAAGGCTGTATTCTTCAAAAATTAGAAGGGAATATATGGAATATAAAACCAATACTAAAAAGTTATAAAAAACAAATTAATCTTCCTCTCTGCAGTTGCAACCACAAGAAATGTGTGTCTGCTGAATCTGGTTGAAATTGAACCACATAAATCTGGTCGGTCAGGGTGTGAAACGTAGGCTTTGGCCTCACTAATCCCTTATTTTCTGCATCAATCACCGAGAGCCAGTTAATGTTCAACCAGAAAGGCTGATTGTGTTTTCCCCGAGCTCAGCTGGAAAACCCAACCAGCTTCTCATTCTAAAACTTCTCTCTGCATTAGTTTGAACTTCTTGATTCCAATTACATTTTTTAATCCACAACAGTTACACATTAAAAGCTCAATTCAATTCCATTGAGTTTTATTTATATAGCATCAATTCACAAGACGTCGTCTCAAGGGACTTTACAAAGTCAATTCAATCAAATCATTGAGATTTCAAGTCGGGCACATACATTCCAATTAATCCTAACTATCAAACAGTGCAGTCGGATTCAGTTTATAATTTAGATTTGTTAAAAAGTTTTTCTAAGGAAAAATAAAATCTAAAACTATTGTTTATACTTTTAGTAACCACAAAAACAACTAAATGTATTTTCGTTAGCTCCATGTTTATTTGCATCATTTGCACACACACAAACACACACCTCACCCTACAAAAAAGGGGTCTGCTGTATTAGGACCATGTTTTGGCCACTATAGAACCGACCAGCGGGTCTACGGACAGGTCAGTGTAGTAAAATATACCACAATAGGTCCTAAATAGGCAACATAAATAAGTACACACACAGACGCGTAGTGTTTTCATATCCTTATAGGGACCGTCCATTGACTTCCATTCATTGCTATAGCCTAACCCTGACCCTTACCCTAAACCTAACCTAAACTCAGTTCATATCTTAGGCCTAACCCTAACCATTTACCCACATAACCAATTTCCTGTTGTGTAGACCAGGTAAAATGTCCACACCACGGTGGTGTCCCATCAGAGATTGATCTGCACAATGTTATATATACATGCGCGCACACACACACGCACAGGAGTGTGTGCAGTAAACAAAGACGTTGGTCTGTGGTAACTTGACCCTTACTGTATTTGACAAAGAAAAACATGGAGGAAACAGTTGCAACTTGCTACCTGTTTTACGAAATCAAGAAAATATGTAGCTAAAACAAGCTTTAAAAGGAAATATCAGAAATATATTTAAAAATATCACTTTGATGATCAGCTTCCTCTTGTGACATTTGAAAAGGAGTACGGACCACCTAAAGCCCGATTACGGTTTGTTTTTGGGATTTGGCTCTTTCAGTTGTCATGGAAAACCCTTCAGGCCTTTATTTCTTCTCCTATAAAGATACAATTTAGTTCTGAGCATTCACAGGCCGAAGCAGCATGTGAGAATCAGAGTGAGACTACAGAAAGGGGGGGGGTGGGGGGGTGGGGGGGGGGGGGGTGGGGGGGGTGGGGGGGGTGGGGGGGGGGGGGGGGGGGGGGGGGGGGGGTGGGGTTGGGAGAGAAGGTAGGCACCAGCTCATGGTTTATAATCCAGCCTAGAACAGAGAGCCTCGGTGAAGCTTTTGAGCTTTAGAGGATCAAAGGCACTTCATCACAGTGTAGACGGGGTTAATGTTTACCAGCAACTGGGAATGTGCTCAACATTGCGTCTGATTGGCTGTAGAAAATAAACAAGTTTAAACTAGGCATGGGCCGGTATTAGATTCTCACGGTATGGTAACCTTGTATAAAAATCAAAACAACAGTATCGACAGAAAAAAATACAATTAAAACATGTGACCTGATTTAAGTGCTTTTTTTTTTAAAACACAAAAATAACAAATAAATTCGAACAATAAAAACAAATCTGCTAGAATAATATAACATATAAATTGTAATGATTTCTGTAGCATTTATTTATTGTTCCTTTGCTTTTGATTACACAGAATGTAGCAAAAATACTGTTATATATGCAGACTGTTATACCGTTTTGCTAAAAATGGGGTTTTTAAAAAGCACAGGTAGACCCGGCAGCTAGCCACTTAAAGTTTTCCAAAAACATTAACTTAGTAAGAAAGATGGGTGGCGCTGTTTTAGTTTGCCCTCCATAAATGTTTAATTTCATGTTTTTTGTGACCAGAAATATTTCAAAACATGTGTTTTTCTTTGAAGTGATGGAAAACTGTGGGAGAATTGTTTTAGCCACCGTTCCAGTGGGAATTAGTGTGCAGTGGACTCACCTTGATAACCTTGATGGATTGCTTGATCTCCTCCAGTTTCTTGGCTCGCTCTTTGATTAAGTGTTTCAGCTCTGACCTCCTCTTTCCCAGGTTACTCTGAGAGAGAAAAAAAGAAGAATTGTGTTTTTTTTAAAATCACCCATCATTCAACTAAACCACAAAACAGTTTTTTAAAGTCTTCAATGTTTCATTGTGTATATAGTTAATATCAGCGGCAATAAGGCACCACTATCTTATCTTTTTTTATCTTGTCAAATTGGCGGGCTGAGCACTTAAACTGCATATTTCAATCAGTAACTTCAGGATTACATAAAAAGCTTTCTCCTAGAATAAAAAAAAAATGGCCACAGCTCACCATCTTTTTCTTGAACTCGTGGTCGATGGGGATGATATCGTGGGACTTGTGCGTGGCCTCTGCACATGCGGTGCAGATGCAAGTGTGATCAGTGCGGCAGTACACTTCCAGGAGGCGTTCGTGCTTTTTGCAGATCTTTTCCTCCAGGTAAAAGGTGGGTTCAATCAGACGATGTGAGATCAGAGTCTTGAGCTAGGGCACAGTTTTGGAAGGAAATTTAGCTGTTAAGTTTGAGTGGACAAATGGAGACATGAGAAGAAGTAGAAGTAGGTGTGTAAACAGACCTTCTTGTGATTCCTTAAATGGGCCTCGCAGAAAGATCCAGGGCAGTTCACACAAGACTTCATAGCCTTTAATTTCCTTCCAATGCAGGAATCACATGGAACATCACCAGGCTGTGCAAACTCTCCAGTATCCTGCCTTGGGGAGCTGCTGTGGCCTGCATCCGAGCCCGTAGTCAATAAGCCCCCCCGTGAAGGGCTTTCCGAGGCACTTCCAGAGACTGTCAGGCCCTGGAACTGGGAGGATATTTCAGCCAGGACCCTGTTTACGCTCATCTCTGGTTTTCTGGAGTAGCTCTTCTTACACATGGGACACGAGAACTTCTTGCTGTGGTCCCAGTAGCCCTGCAAGCAGGCCTTGCAGAAGCTGTGACCGCATGGTGTTGATACGGGCTCTACAAATATTTCTAGACAGATTGAGCAGGTGAACTGGTCCTCAGAGAGGACCCGGACCCCCAGAGAGTTGATGCCTGGAAAGTAGACGAAAGAAAGGGAAAGGCTTAAAGTCTTGAGCCTATAGCCTATAGTAATGGACAAATTCTGGGTTGTTCTTTTGACACTTGCCGTCATGCTGACTAATATAATTGTGTCAGGGGACTACATGAAAACTCACAATAAAATATATCTATATAAGTATAGTACAAACATAAAATTTTCTCTATTGTTTAACTGCAGATTTTTTTTTCAAACCTGATGAGATTATAAGGGCTCCAAATCATTTGTACCTCCATCTAATTCAACTTCTTTCTATTTGGTTAAAACCTTTTATCATTTAATTGCAATAAACAGGTTGTTTTCTACCCCCGTACTTCAACGAATGTCTTTGTTTAGTTTGTTTCTCATGTTAGTTGAATATTTTCAATGAATCACAGAGATGAAAAAAAAAACATTGAAATGATCAAATCACAAGTACAATGTTATTTAATTGTGTTGACTCTTATGAAATATGACAGATTAAAATTTCCTGATCGAACCAAAATACCTCCAAGTCTGGTGGGACATTTATTGGAGTCACATGTTCATATTTATTTTTAACAGGTGACTATGAGTAGATAATAGAAAATTATTTTAAATTCTGTTGGCCAAATCAAGAATGGATTCTCTCAGACTCTGGCTTAAAACGATGCATGACTGGTACAAAACCTGTCAAAGTACAGAATAGTAAAATAGCAATATGAACCAGAACCTGCATTTAAACTCTGTTACAAATATTTTATCATATAATAATCCAGACAGGTGATGATATCCTCTGTAACATGAGGTTATGTTGTGTTGGTTTTTTTTTGTTTTCTGCTATTTTCTGAGCAATCCAAACAAGTGAAGCCTGCACAGCAGCCTCTCTTTTGTCCTTTTACAAACTCTCATGTTTTTCTTTAACTTGAAACTCTCCACATTAACCCTAACAGTGGGTGTGGGACCACACACAGTGTGCATGCCTAACCGTTCACATGCTGTTGAACATCTTATGAGAACTTAGACAGCTTAAACCATTGATTTCGCACAAGAAATAAGCCGTTTTACCTGAATAAATGTCCTGATATTTATAGCTGCAAGTCTAAAACATAAACAGCCTGATCAATAACAATGAATGTATATTAAGATAAATATTAACGTGATAGTGGGGGGAGGTGAAGCTGCACACGGGAACATGATGCATGAACAAATAAGATTACAAAGACGCCTTGTTGATGAATGACCTGTGAAGGCCACACATACAGAGGGAGAAATCTGTTAAAGCAGGATAAGGAAAGGCCTGGCCTGAATTCATAACAGATTATGTTACAGGAACGACATGTAGCAAAGGGCGCAGAGCATTCTTACTTAACTGGGGTTTTTAAATGTGTCACTCTGTCCCATGGTGCGTGAGAGACTATCTGAGGAATGCAGACAATCAGGACCTTCTACCCCTGCAGATCCTGCTTTAGCTTCAGGACGTAGACACGTTTATAGACAAAACATCCACTGTTGCTTGTGTTGGTTTTTAAACTACACGATCAAACATTTGACATTTCTAAGCCACAATCTTTTAATTCCAGGCAAAACCATCTAATATATTATTGAGCTTCTAATACATATTCACTAAATCCCACTCAAAGACATTCTTTAAAACATTTGGCAAAGTTTGCAGTTGCCATAAACAGTTTTACAATCACATGAAAACAATAAAACTCAAGAAAACCTCTTTGTCAAAGCAGAACTTACTCATGTTGTTTTTTTGGGGGGTTTTTCTCTGACGTGGAACACTGCAGTCCTTCACTCCAACCAGTCTCCTCTAAGACCAGCAGGTGCAGAGCTCTTCCTGAAACCTGAAGTGGAGCCTCCCACTTTCAGTGTGACACACCCAAACGTGTCTTTCTTTTCTTATCATGGCGGAGCAGAGTCAATATTCCAAGCCCTAAAACCAGTGGTTTTGCCCTGTTTTAATAGTACCGTACTTTACCTGTCAAGAAACACCACTGTTATTTGTTGGTCAGTGTCTGGTGGGTTTTTGATCTTTTTATTAATTTCTTGAGAAAAAGTGGTGGTGGAAGTATACCGTTTTAAAATAACTTTTTAACCGGGGAGCCAGGGCAACTGACACAAGGAACAAAACCACTTTCTACACTTTAAAATGTAGAAAAATGCTTTAATCTGAGAAATATCTTTATTCTAGAACACAAAATCCATCCATCCATTTTCTATACCCGCTTCTTCCAGAGAGGGTCACAGGAGAGCTGGTGCCTGTCTACAGGCGAGAGCCAGGGTACACCCTCGACAGGTCGCCAGTCCATTGCAGGGCAACACAGAACAAACAACCATTCACACCTAAGGGCCATAGAGAGAGACCAATGAACTCAACAATTATGTTTTTAGAAGGAAACTAAAGAACCTGGAGAGAACATGCAAGCTCCATGCAGAAAGACCCCCAGTCAAGAGTTGAACCAAAGGACCTTTTTTTTGCAAGGCAGTGGTGCTACCAACTGTGCCACCGGGCCGCGGTTCTCTCTTATCCTTTTTTAGCAATTCCTGGAGGGTGGAAAGCTGCCTTGACTTGAACCAATGTAAAATCTCATCAAAACACCCCTTCCCCGTTTCCATCTTGCCTTTACTACTAGGGATGGTCTGATTTTGCAAGGTGCCAGCCATATGTATCAGCACCCTAGGAAAGATCTGTAAAAGCCTTAAAATATATTTACCTTTTACTGCAGTAGCATAAATTCATTTCAGAAAAAAATCCAACATTTCCAACATACCTTCTCAGTTGCAGTCACAGGTTACATGACTGACCTTAAAAATGAAACATGCCATGTGATTTCTGAAGTCCCACTCTGATCAGAGTAAATGCTGCGATGTGTTCTCATTCTCATAAACTGGAATCATTTGTTTTTCAATTTGTAATGTAATCATTCAAAAACAGAAGATTTTGTTTGTCTCTTAGCTCATACTCTACAAAATATCATTATGGTTTCATTATGACAAGAAATATTCTTGATTCTTCATATGTTTGGTAAATCTTGTCTGTGAAGTTGTTTTAAAGCGAAGGTGAAAATGCAAATGTTAGCTTCTCTTGAAAAGAGAAACATATGTCCCTTTTAATAATTCACAAACACACACCAACCCTCAGAGGGCGAGACGAAGGCATAAAGGGGAACAGGCCTGAATTACAGCGAAGTACAGCCTGTAATTGAGAGACCGCATACCGTTCTTATGGCAGGAACCGGGATTTCATCTTTTCAGAGGGCCAGATGTGACTCCCAGCAGTCACTGCACTTTCTTCACTTTAGCCTCTAAATTGTCTTGGATCCTAAGGTGCATCAATTAAAATCTTTGCTAGATTATGCTTTCCAAGAGTGCCTGACTAATTTTTCAAATCCTAATCCATGCTTCTGTAGGTTTTCTTGCCAAGAAAATGTAAAAATGTAATTTAAACCCTACACTACCCTTCCCCTACTTACCTTGATCACTGTTGAGTTTGTTTTTTATACACTCATCACCAAAACAGGTGTTATTCTCACTTATTTATATGTTGAAAAGGAAATGCACTGCAAATCCAGCCTCCAATCTTTTCACAGGAAACACAGTTTCATCAGAGCTGCCCACGGAGTGATTGGTCACCTTGGCAACCAATATAATAAATTGGAAACTTGTGGTGGGGTAGGCTACCACATTTTGTTTTCACACCCTGAAGTCTCAGCAGTTTAAATAGAACCTATTTAGCTTTATTATTTTATTATTTGACTCCTTTTACATCCTTTCCTATGGAGCCTGTCAAACAAAGAGGTCAAGACAACTCAATGCAAAACATCTGATTTAGGAGACAGCGTTTTATGTGAGAACAAGCTATAGATCAGGAGTGTCACGCTCAATTACAGAAACGGCAACGATCCTTTACATGGGCATTGATGTGACACTGATGTGTCTTAAACAGAAATATTAAAGCCTTGATCTCAGTTACAGAGACAATTTGTAGAAAAGAGTCATGTGAGCAAGGCGGCCTAAGAAGATGACCCAGTTCTAGCAGTTCTATCAGGTGGAATGGGGCAAAAATCTTGCAAACTATCATGAGAAGTTAGTGGAAGGATGACCAACACATCTGATCCAAGTCATGCAGTCAAAGGCCAGTCAGTCATTTTCTACCACTTATTCCATAGTGGGTCGGGGGGGAGCTGGTGCCTATCTCCAGCAGTCTATGGGCGAGAGGCGGGGTACACCCTGGACAGGTCGCCAGTCCATCACAAGGCAACACACAAACAGCCATGCACACACCTAAAGGCAATTTAGAGTGACCAATTAACCTAACAGGCATGTCTTTGGGAGGAAGCAAGAGTACCTGGTGAGAACCCACGCATGCGGGGAGAACATGCAAACTCCCTGCAGAAAGACCCCCGGCCAGGAATTGAACCCAGGACCTTCTTGCTGCAAGACAACCGTGCTACCAACTGCGCCACCGTGCAGCCCGCAGACAAAGGCAATTCTACCAAATAATAAATATATCCAAACTTTTGAATTTGAAGAAAGTTAAAAACATTTTCTGATAATATTCTGGCATTTAGCAGGTAAAATAATGTCAGTAATCCTGACTGACCTAAAATGAAAAAGTTTAATAAGACAGATCCTTAGCGTTCCCCTGATTAGACACCTATTGGACATAAATCCTGTCAGGATCTGCCACTTTGGACTTTGTTCTGGTTTTGTGTTTGTTTACTTTTCAGTTAGGTGTTTCTATTCCTTTGGGTCTAGTAGTTGTGTTTGTTTATTCCTTCAGTTACCCTGATGTTAGTTTTGTTCTCTCTCCTGTTTTTAGTAGTTTTTTCTCCCCTCGCCCATAGTTCCCTTTGTGGTCACTTTCTCATTTATTGCTTCCTATGGTTATTATTATTATTATTATTATGATGACAGTTCTATTTGTTTATTTGTCTTTTTTTGGTTTTTCTAGTTTAATTTCTCGGTTAGTGTTTCTGTGCTTGTTTACTGTTTGGTTTATTTATTCTTGCTGCATTTTTCTTCTAGTTTATTAGTTCTTTTTCCCCCTTTGGCCTTAGACGCCTTTGTTGTTACTCGGTTGGTTATTCCCTGAGTCTAGCTTTCCCCCATGTCCTCTGGTTTAGTTCTTCCTAGAGTTTATTTATATTTTTCCTTTCTAGTTTTTAGGTTTTTTACCCTCAGGTTTGTTTTCATTTGTAGGTTTTGTCTAGTTTAGTTTCTTCCATGCCTCAGTCTCACATTAGTTACTATAACAACCTATTTCCTCAGTCCCCTTCACCTGGCTTGCACACCTGTTACCGCTTCCATCTGATTACCTGCCTTCCTCCCTCATTGGTCCATACTCCAACTCCCTCCGTTTATAAACTGGTTTGTTTGCTACACTCCTCGCTGGTTCCATATGTTACTTACTTCTTGTCTTCCTGATGTCTCCTGGCTCCTTGTTGATGTATGACAATTTATGTAAGTCCTTCGATTATAATTATTAAAGAAGAGTGAAGATTAAATCACACCATGTGGCTCCCAAGTGCTTGCTTGCATTTTGGTCCAAACCAACTCCGAACACTGACAAATCCTAACAAATCTGTAGACACAGTTTCTTAAACTGAGGGAATAGACTGCAAATCCAAGCACAGAGAAAACAAAAATGAATATTTGCACCCAGCAGTGCTCTGTTACAGTATAAAGTTCTGCATGTCTCACTTACGCAGGCACACATCATTGCAGGACATCTTGTGTGGTATGCTCTGTCCAACAACATGAGCCACAAAGTCAAAAAGAAAATCTGAAGAAAAACTTTGTAAACAGCAGGCAGATAAATTGATGTGAAAGAAGACTTTAGGGAATAAGACATTCATAAGACTTCATAAAGGCTTAAAGGGATAAAAAGTCAGTTTTTCTGCACTTAAAGGTTTCTCTAAACAGTCTGAAATCAGCCCTATATAATTACATACAGATGGAGTTTGTTTGCTGTTTAACAGCACATTGTTGCTCAATGACATTCAGGAATATTATGTAGCTTAAAGAGCTAGCAACAGTGGAATTATAGCAAGCTAATTGTTGCTCATCAAGCTGAAGCTGACTTGACTTTTGTTTTGTGAGTCAGAACAGTAAACCAAAACCTACCAAGCACGTTTCTTCATGTATTTGTGTGTCCTGTATGTATTTACTGGCATCCAACCCCAAATGTCACTTTAGCTCAGGGTTCTGGGTATGGTTAAGCTAATGGCTCTCTGCTGGGACTACCTTCCCAACAGCCTATTATTTTATATGCACTTGGAAATGGATTTCTCTACAGATGTGCTTTCCTCCCAGGCAGCCAGGAGAGGTAGGTAATGGTCGTGATGGATTTCAGTTTCCTATTCCAGGAAGGCGTCTGGGAAGGAGGAGAAGCAGGGTTAGAGGTTGAGGTCGGAGGCAAGGATCTGTGGAGAGTATGACTAATTTTAAATTTTGGAGGAGATGGGAAGATAAGGAATCCTTTTGTGAGTTTGTGCAGAGCAGGAGGGTTTTTCTGAGAGAGGGAGCTGACCCAAGGAGGGGTGAGATGTTGCAGGTTAGACAGGCAAGTGTGGAGGATCCTGTCCAAGGAGATGCTGAGGAGTGGTTGTGGAATGGATAAGTTTCCAGGTAGGAACTTGCTGAGTGTGGTTGCATCGGAGAGGAGAACTCTAAGGAGACATTCTAAGCAGACATAGCACAAAGTACAAGAACACAGAACGTATTACTAAGACTAATAGCTTCATACTGCAACTGCCAGATGACACTCAAGCGAAGAGAGACCATCTGGCACCTACTTAAATGCAGGCGGCCTAATGAGGTGATTGAGCTGAGGAGCGCCAGCTGCAGCCTACTCAGTAGCCCCCTAGGTGGGTT
>JAHHUM010000035.1:0-61556 GCA_036173005.1 Crenichthys baileyi
AAAGCCGCTAAAAAAAAGAATGCCATAACATATTTTTATATTTTTCACTTATTTGAAAGTGAAACTCATATACTGTATTATAAAATTTTTAATTACACATAGAGTGAAATACTTCAAGCCTTTATTTCTTGGAAATTTTGATGATTACAGTTAAGAAAACCCCCCAAATCCGTGCCCAGAAAATTAGAATATTACATAAGATAAATAAAATAAGTATTATGAACAGAAATGTCAGGCTTCTGAAAGTATTAAATTTCTATGTACTCAGTACTTTTTGGGGCTCCTTTTGCATGAATTACTGCACCAATGCGACATGGCATGGAGGTGATTAACTTTTGGGTACTGCTGAGGTGTAAATGAAAACCAGGTTCCTTGTATTTCAGCTTTCAGGTCATCTGCAGTATTGGATCTGGCGTCCTTTACCCCTCGACAATATTCCATAGAATCTCTATAGGGTTCATTTCAGGCCAATTTGCTGCCCAGTCAAGCACAGTAAAACATAGTCATGATCCAGCTTTTCCACACACAAAAATTGGGGCAACAGTTCATTTTCTTTTCCCCCTTTTTAGCCCAATTAAGATGCGTCTGACGTCTCCGGGTTCAAGGAGTGGTTCCAAAAGGGCTAACGTTTGTGGCCCATTTTTTTAGATTTTTTTCTGCATAGTGCTCTGAATGCACTGACCCAGCCTCATCCCACTCCATGTTAAACTCAATCCTTGTTGCTGTGCAACTTTTCCTATCACACTTTTTCCTTCTACTCAATTTTCTATGACTATGCTAAAAACACTTTTACAATAGTCTACTTTTCTGAGACACTGAATTTTGGTTTTTCATTATCTGTAAATTTTAATCATCAAAAATCAAACAACAACAAATAAAGGCTTTGAACTATTTCGCTCCATGTATTATGAATCTATATGAGTTTCCTTTCTGAATATGAGCGAAAAAATTGAACTTTTTCACAGCATTTAAATTTTTTGGGGGGGTACTCGTGTAAATATTCATGCCCCAGAGAGTTGTCGCCATCTCTGGGCTTTCTACTAAAGGGCTTCACCTTTCTCCCTTTCTGAGAAAGCAAAGTTCACATTCAGATGTGTATCTCTTTCCCTGCCGACCCAAAAAACCCGGAAAAATAACTCCCTTCCTTTTTCTGCTTTAAAATAGACCAGGGAATTTTTGGGGGCATTGTTGTGAAGTAAAAAAGAAAGGATTTACGACCTTTAAAAAAAAATTTTTTAAAAAAAAATTAAAAGTGTGGCATGCTTTATATTTGGTCCTCAATAGAACCACCTTTTTGTCCAAATTACAGCTGTGATTCTTTTAGGGTGTGTCTAAGCTTACTTTGCATTTCCAGGGAGAATTTCTTACTGATTATTTTTGCAAAATAGCAAAATAAAGCAGTTATTGGTAAAAAGCGGTACAGTCACCACATTTTACACCTAAATGTTTTTTTTAAACTACGTGTTAAAAAGTAAAACAAAAGCAGATGTAGGAATTTAGAATCACTGAAAATTTTTTATAGATGAAACATCTACTTCTAAAATCATCTACTGATCTATGGAAATAAGAACACTTTTTTGGCTTTTATAGGGTAGCTGTTACCCAAAAGCTGACTTCTTATCTGCTGGAAATGATTCATGTCACAATTACTGCAGGGTAAATGCTGGGGGGAGAAAATAATAACTTAAAATGAATCTGCGTAGAGTAAAGGGGGAGCTTTGGGGGGGGGTTTTTTCTCACGGAGAGAGAATGAAAAAAAATAAGCTCTAAGTGGGCTAGCAGACTATGAACTCCCCTCTAATGAAGGTACTTGCACACATTACTACAGTATGCATTAATTTAACACACCACACACACACCCACCCACACACACTCTTGTTTTGCTATTGGTAGTGAGGACCCATGTGTTGACTCCCATTTCTTCCATTGATTTTCAGTCATTTTCAACCCTTTCTATGCCCCAACCCTGACAAAACCCTAAACCTAACTATTACCAGTGCATGCCTAAACCCTAAACCTTAACCCAAACTCAATTCACACCCTTTGCCTAAACCTAACGTTAGCAAAAATGGGGTTGTGAGGACCAGCAAAATGTCCTCACTTTTTGGTACCCAAGGTTCCCATTTTGATGGGGGAAATCGGAAAATGGGGTTCTCACTGTGATTCCAAGACAGGAACACACACACACACCCCACAACCCCCCACACACACACACACACAGGTGGATGTTTACTGCATGAGGTGAAGCATGTTTGACAGAGTGAGGTAATGCCTTTGTGGCACTTTATTTATTTAGTCCTGCACTGCAGTCCTCCACCTCATCTAACAGTCATGCATAGCTTTGTTACCATTGGTGTCACATTGGTTTTTAGTGGACAGACAGAGGACCCTTAATGATGAGCTTTAAAAAAAGGTCACACAGAGAATGACAGAATGCCTGCCTCTGCAACTGTTTGATCAGTGGATTCAGTCTGAATTACAAAGCCAGGATATTCTGTTTATTAGGAAAAATAATCATAAATCCAGTGGGCAGGTGTGGAGAGCCACTGTAAGCTAGACTGTCTGCTTATTTTTAACTGGCTACTAATGTGTGTGTGCTGATTTCTTGCATAGATTTTAGGCTTTTCAAAGATCCATCCATTTTACCTGCTTGCTCCTACTCAGGGTTATAAGGGGGAAAAAGCTGGCTACTTTGCCTGTAAGGTGTTCATTGTGTTAATCAGAGAGACAGCTTGGGGTAAGAAACTGTCTCTGTGGTGGCTGTTTTTTGCAAATATAGGCGCTGGTCATAAAATTAGAATATCATGAAAAATTTATTTATTTCAAAAATTCCATTAAAAAAGTGAAACTTGTATATTATATTTATTCATTACCTACTGATATATTTCAAATGTTTATTTCTTTTAATTTTGATGATTATAACTGACAACTAATAAAAACCCCAAATTCAGTATCTCACAAAATTAGAATATTACTTAAGGCCAGTACCAAAAAAGGATTTTTAGAAATGTTGGCCAACTGGAAAGTATGAACATGAAAAGTATGAGCATGTACAGCACTCAATACTTAGTTAGGGTTCCTTTTGCCTGGATTACTGCAACAACGCGGCGTGGCCTGGAGTCGATCAGTCTGTGGCACTGCTCAGGTGTTATGAGAGCCCGGGTTGCTCTGATAGTGGCCTTTAGCTCTTCTGAATTGTTGGATTTGGCATATTGCATCTTCCTCTTCACAATACCCCTTAGATTTTCTATGGGGTTAAGGTCAGGCAAGTTTGCTGGCCAATTAAGAACAGGGATACCATGGTCCTTAAACCAGGTACTGGTAGTTTTGACACTGTGTGCAGGTGCCAAGTCCTGTTGGAAAATGAAATCTGCATCTCCATAAAGTTGGTCAGCAGCAGGAAGCACAAAGGGCTCTAAAACGTCCTGGTAGATGGCTGCATTGACCTTGGACCTCAGAAAACACAGTTGACCAACACCAGCAGATGACATGACACCCCAAACCATCACTGACTGTGGAAACTTTACACTGGACCTCAAGCAACGTGGATTCTGTGCCTCTCCTCTCTTCCTCCAGACTCTTGGACCTTGATTTCCAAAGGAAATTCAAAAATTGACTTTCATCAGAGAACATAACTTTGGACCACTCAGCAGCAACCCAGTTCTTTTTGTCTTTAGCCCAGGCAAGATGCTTCTGACGCTGTCTCTTGTTCAAGAGTGGCTCTATACAAGGAATGTGACAGCTGAAACCATGTCTTGCCTACCTCTGTGTGTGGTGGTTCTTGAAGCACTGACTCCAGCTGCAGTCCACTCTTTGTGAATCTCCCCCACATTTTTGAATGGGTGGCCAATACTTTGTGTGTGAGGTGGGTGGTTCATCAAGGATGCTGAAGGAGTCCAGTCAGTCTTTGCCATACTTATCCCACATGTAATGAATCCAGGGCATTGAATGTCCGGGTGCAGCTTTGGCAGGTCCTCCGATTGACAGGAAATGATGTGAAGCATTTATGAAACTTGAAGTTGGCCTGGTACTCGAACAAGTAAACGCTATAGCCCACATTTTACTGACAATGCTATTTGCTTGAGTGGCAGGATGTGACATTCCAAGGCCCAAAAACGTCCAAGCCTACACGAGTTAATAGCAGGTCAACTGCAAGTCTGTAAGCAGCCAAGCTGGTCATTTTCTGAACTTCTAGGCAGCCTCTAAGTTTCCTACATGTGACATATTTGCTGGGAACTAGTCTCTTGTGTCCAACAACCCATAGTTCTCCTGTGCACAGAGCACCTTCAGTGAACTGACGGCCTTGGTGAGCTACTTGGTTTTGGTATTGTTTAGCTAAAAGAAGGGCTACATGATGAGTACCTGGAATTACCAAGGAGTGTGTCTCCGTACCTGAAAGATCTGGTGACTCCAGGTGTCCTCCCGCTCTTAACAAACCACTATCGAGGAAGGGGTAAAGTTTTCCAACAGGACTGCAAGAGGGGATTTCTTTTCCTTTTTTTGTTTTATTTTGTTTGCAGCTCAAGTGGCCTTTATTTTTGTTATTTTTTCAGAGTACGTAAACAGGAACTGGGGTGGAGAGAGGGAGAAGACCTAGGCCTCCTTATATGGGTCTCACGCTCTATCGCTAAGCCACATGCCCCTCTTTTGCTTTTTTAAGGCTCTCAATTTCATCTTTCTGAGTCTCAGTTTAAATGCATGAATGATTGCTGTTTTTACTTGTGAGATGTGAATAAGAGTTTTCATTGTTCTTACCAGGGACTTCCAGACTGAGAAGTGTGTAAACCTGTGGGATTAAAACTCCTTTTCCTCTATTTTTGTTGCTGTGGAGGTCACTTGGGGTCGAATTTCAAAATTCACTGATAAATGCACAAGGTCAAGGGTCCTTTTGTTTTGTTCTGTGTCTCTTTGGTCAGTGTCAAACAGCATCAGGAACTGTGGGCCAAAGAGCCATGTGGTATGCTGAAGATGAACTGCTAAGACAATTCTAGTCCCATGATCTGCAATGTTTTGGTCTGTAGGTGTTATGATTTGGGGATGTTTGGTTTTGGGCTTTTCTCTTATTTTGTTCTCACAGTTGAGTTTTGGATCCTGCTTCTTTTGGTTTGGTTTCTTCTGATTGTTGTATTTTGTTCATATTGCTTTCTGGATTATGTTCTGTTATTGCAATGTTTCCTAGACTTGATTATGTCCTTGTTGTATTTGGTTCCAGCCATGCGTTGTTTTCACTCTTTGTCCCTGTTAAAGCAATCAGCTTCATTCGGTCCACCTGCACTATGCCAATCAGTTTCCCTGCTTCTCCTGTGCCATGCTCCTATATCTGCAGAAACATTCACTGTTCTTAGATCATTGTTCTCTGTTCATAGTTCACAGTTCATTGTTCATGCCAAACCTGTTTTTCCTGTCTGTCCATGCCTGCCTCTGCCACCACCTGTGAGTAACTTTGAGTTAAATAAAGCTTTTACTCACCCCTGCTGCTGCTGCCGTCTGCATTCTGGGGTCCACTACCACACCACGACATGATGGCAGAGACATAATGCCGCTGACCTGGTTTGGTAGATTTTGAAATCTAAGCAACTCTATTTGCTACATACACATAGAAACTGCAAGTGGTATTGTGAATGTAGCTTAGAACTATTTAGTTATCTGTGTAGAAGTTGACTACACGTAACTCAATGCCACTTTCATCTACGATCAATTAAGCCATATCCACTGTTCCATTTGTTGAAGCATCGCAGAAGATGCATAACTCTCTTCTCTGTGTGTGTGACAATGTAACTCGAACAATAATCTGCGGCAGTAAGTGAGTGAGTCCACCTTACCCAATCTGCCAACCGGCCTAGTGGTAGAGGCTCGTCCTATTCCTACTGTTCTAGATTTGTGGAAATCCTACTGTTCTAGAGATGTGGAAACGCTTCGTGCTGGGGTCGTGGGGGTTTTGCTCGCACCGTTATGGTCACGGGTTTGCGGGCGGTGACCAGTCTCTCTGTACAGTGCTTTTCCCTGGGTTGTAACTGGGGCAGCAAATTCGATGGCATCATAGAGGGTCAATGTGTAAATCTAAATCTTTTGCTCTCTCTTCCAGGGGGAAAGCGACTTTTACCTGATTGATGCTTGAGGCCATTTTATGAAGCCTTATATTTGACTTTGCCATCATTTTTCTCGTTCCTGTTAAGAGTTTGATGGCTTCACTTTTAATGGACACAGAGACTAGTCCATCATTCCCATAGAAATTGTGGAAGATAAACTCTCACATGCTGGAGCTGTACTCCTCTTCTCCAAGTTCATAGGCCTGTCTGAGACTGTAAATAGTGATAGCTGGGGAAGGGCTCTTCCCAAAAGCTGCCACCTTCATGTGAAACTCAGTGATTCCTTTGCTAAGGCCACTATCTTGGAATCATAGAAACCGGAGATAATTTCTGTCGCTTTATGTGACTCTGAAGCAGTTGAACATCTGCTCAACATCCACAGCAACCTAATCTTGACTAAAGTGCAATAGACCAGTGTATTGCTTAAGTCAGTTCCCCTAGGTAGAATCTCATTTACGAAAATATTGTTGAATGAGGCACTTGAGTCAAACTTTTATTTTGCCTGGTGTCAGTGGTACACTCCAAATGTCACTCACTTTGTATGAGGGGAGAAGCGTTTTCTGCCTGGTCGTTATAAAAGATTTTCTGCATAAATTCAGTGAATTGTTTTATCATGTCTTTTTTTTTCTCTAATGCCTGTAACAGAATACTGAGGGGCTTCAGAGCTTGTTCTCTTTTGTTGGGACTAGTTCAAGACTTGAAAAAGGACGTGCGGCCATTGTTAAGTACATTTGTTTTATAGATGTTTGCTTTTCTTTGTTTGTGTACACCTCTAAGTCACACATCGCATATGATGACCCAGTCTAAATCTAGCCGCTGGACGTACGGTGTGTTGTCTGGATCATTTTACTGTTCACGTACCTTGTGCACACTTTGGACATCTCGTCCCAATGAGAGGAGGATGGGAGTGTCTGGCTCAATGGGTGCTATTTTATCTGCAACAGAAGCTAGGGATGGAAAATGCTGCACAATGTCAAGTGTGAGGATTTCTGAGTTGTATTGCATTCTAAAAGTGGTGCTACAGGAGTTTTTCCATACAGAGATGAGACAAGAAAATTGCGAGCTTTCCTTCCTATTGCCTGTATTATGTTTTCCTTACTGACACCGTTTTGTAATTGTTGTATTTTAATGTTTTCTCTAGCTTTTACATGGGTGATAGTACTGGATGTAGAGAACACAAAACTTGGATCAATAAAGGTTTTTGCTTGACTACATAAGAAACTTACAAAGTAGCTAAAGTGTGGAAAGGAAACATTATGTACTTAGAGCCCTGTGTAACCCAACATTCTTGTAAGTCATTAGGAAGCTTTTCAATGATAGGGTAAACCCCCTGGCTGTGTTGAGAAAGGCTGAACCTGCTAATTGCCCCCCTAACTTAGCTGACTGTACCTCCATTAAAATATCCCCTAGTTCTTTAAGACACACACAAATATGCAGAGCGTATTTTTATATAACTACCGCATTTAAAATAATTACATTTACTATGGTCGATTTGATTTCTTACCTTTAATGCAGAATAGACTGTTGTCTGGAATGCTGAACATCTAAACGCTGAACTTGTACTCTGATGAACTATAATAGCTTTTAACTTTGTTCTTTCTTTTCTCTTCCTAGAAGCTACACCTGGCCTGACTCTGTGTCTACCTGTAACACCTTTCTGGAGAGGGGAATCCTCCAAGCTTCTGCTGGCAACAACTTAATGGATGTTGCCACGTTGGAGGCGTGGTAAGGCGTATTCGTCACTTCCTGTTTTGCACTTGGTGGATTGTTTGGTGTGTGAAGGCTCTCTCGTTTCATCTGATTTCTCTCTACTTTGATATCTCTTACTTGTTTATAATACATAAGCACGTTAAAACACATACTTTCTTTTGCTGTAATTTAACGTTTGGCGACTCTCCGTGTTTTACACGTTTTTTCTTGTAGTGGTAAGGGGTTCGCTAGCTTAGCGTTAGCTTTTAGCTCCACCATGGCTACCCGTTCTGCTGTTTTCTCCTTTCTGAGTCTCCTCCTCTCTCTTGCTCTCTGTGTCAGATGTTCAGTTACTCCTCTGCCTCCTTTAGTGATAATGGTACGTGTAATAACTGTAGCATTTTTGTTGTACTTTGGAGGCGAGGGTGTCGGTTTGGAGGCCCGGCTCCCGCGCTGTTGAAAAACCAGCAGATAGCCGAGGCCCCTTAGCCAGCGCGGAGCCACCGAGGGTAGCTCCCCGTCGAGTCCTCCGCAGAGCCTGCGCAGCCGGGATCTCAGGGCCGGCTGGGTGACGGTAACGTAGGAAGCATAGTCTTAGATCTCAGCCCACAGGTCACCACCAACCCGTCTGCGTTTCTAATAGATTTTCCCCGCTCAGCGACACACCCGCTGAGAAGCCAACTCTTGTAATTGGCAGCTCCATAGTCAGAAACGTGGCACTAGAGACACCAGCGACCATAGTCAAATGTCTGCCAGGGGCCAGAACGGGCGACATCAAATCCTACCTGAAACTGCTGGCTAAGGATAAGCGTAATACAGTAAGATTTGTATTCACGCTGGCGGTAATGACACCCGGTTTACGTCAATCGGAGGGTCACTAAAGTTAGTGTTGCTTCGGTGTGTAAGTTTGCCAAAACAATGTCGGACTCCGTAATTTTCTCTGGTCCCCCTCCCCGATCTGACCAGTGACGACATTTTTAGGCCGCATGCTGTCATTTCCAACCGCTGGCTGTCTAGGTTGGTGTCCGAAAACGAGGGGGCCTACAATTGATAATTGGCGAACATTTGGGGGAAAAACCTGGTCTGATCCGGAGAGACGGCATCCATCCCACTTTGGATGGAGCAGCTCTTCTTTCTAGGAATCTGGCCGAATTTATTAGTTCTCCAAACCTCTGACAACCCAGGGTTCAGACCAGGAAAGCAGGGTCGTAGTTTAATACACTCCTCTCTGCAGCTTCTGTACTGCTACCCACCCATTACCCTATTAAGACAGTGTCTCGCCCACGGCCAAAATTGAATAGATTAAAAAATAATCTAAAAAGAGTAAATCAGGAAATCTCATAAAAATAAACACAACTCAGACTAAAAATAAAAATAAAACATTAAATGTGGCTTACTGAACATAAGATCTCTCTCCTCAAAGACTTTGCTAGTTAGTGACCTAATTTGTGACAATCAATTTGATTTATTTTGCCTCACAGAACCTGGCTGCAGCAAGAGGATTATGTTACTATAAATGAGTCAACTCCTACTAATTATTTAAATTTTCACATTTCCTCGAAATACTTGGCGAGGAGGAGGAGTAGCAACCATCTTTCAGTCCGATTTATTGACTAGTCCCAGACCAATCAATAGCTACAACTCTTTTGAATATTTATCCTCAAGTTTTCCTCATCCAAATTGCAAGCATTAAACCCCTT
Organism: Crenichthys baileyi; assembly: GCA_036173005.1. Classification (NCBI taxonomy): domain Eukaryota; kingdom Metazoa; phylum Chordata; class Actinopteri; order Cyprinodontiformes; family Goodeidae; genus Crenichthys; species Crenichthys baileyi. Next base: position 9,479 of record JAHHUM010000035.1, read on the forward strand.
CTGTTTGTGTTTTGTACCGTCCCACCAGGCCCTTACTCTCAATTTTTAAGATCAGTTTTCAGACCTTTTATCTGATTTTTAGTGTTAAATACAGATAAAGTTAATTATAGTGGGGGATTTTAACATTCATGTTGACACTGAAAGTGATAGCTTAAAATATAGCCTTTAATGGTATCTTAGACTTATTGGCTTTACTCAAAACATTAACAAACCTACCCACGTTTGTCTTCATTCTCTGGACCTTGTGCTGACATATGGCATTGAGTGTACAGACCATTACATATTTTTCTCACAACCCTGTGCTGTCCCGACCATTTTTTAATAACCTTTGAGTTTAATTTAACCGAGTACTCCACACCTGAAAGAAAATTTCATTATAGTAGATCATTATCAGACGATGCTGTAACAACCTTTAAAGAATCTGTTCCACTTTTATTTGCTCATTATCACAGAAAAACACAGTGGAGGGCAATAATTTTGTTTGTCTTCTCCTTCACAAATTGATTTCTTGTTTTCAGAGTGTTACTTCATCATTGCGTGGTGCATTAGACAATGCAGCCCCCTTTGGAAAAGAAGGAAATTATTCATAGGAGGCAGGCCCCCTGGTTTAATTCAGAGCTGCGTACTTTAAAGCACAATGTTAGAAAATTGGAGCGAAAATGGCGCTCCTACACCTAGAGGATTCCTACTTAATCTGGAAAAATAGCCTACTGTTATGTATAAAAAGACACTTCACCAAGCTAGAACAGCTTATTTCTCATCCTTAATAGAAGAGAACAAGAATAATCCTAGGTTTCTCTTAGTACAGTTGCTAAACTTTACACAGAGTCATAGCTCTGTTGAGCCATTCCATTTCCCTTAGCTCTCAGCAGTCATGATTTTTATGGGATTCTTCCAAAATAAAATTGATTCTATTAAGAAAGAAAATCTTTGACAATCTCCCAGAGAATGATTACTTCATCCTCAACAAGTGAGACAACATTGGAAATAACTGTAGAACCTGATCTGTGTTTGGACTGTTTTTGATCCTGTGGAGCTTCCTGAGTTATCAGAAAATATTAGCCTTCATCTAAACCTTCAACTTGTATGTTAGACCCAATCCCAACCAAATTATTTAAGGAAAAAAAAAAAAAATAGAGTGTTCCCTCTGATTACCAGGCCCCATTTTAGATATGATTAATTTATCCTTAGTAAATGGTTTATGTACCACAAGCTTTTAAGGTAGCTGTAATTAAACCTTTGCTTAAGAAACCTTCGCTTGATCGAGATGACTTAATAAATTACAGACCGATATCCAATCTTCCGTTCTTATCTAAAATCTTTGAGAAAATAGTTGCTAATCAAATGTGTGAGCATTTACACAGGCATGACCTGTTTGAAGAGTTTCAGTCAGGTTTCAGAGCTCATCATAGCACTGAAACAGCTCTGCTGAAAGTCACTAATGATATTCTTTATTGCCTCCGATAATGGACTTGTGTCTGTACTGGTTCTGTTAGATCTCAGTGCTGCATTTTGATACAGTCGATCATAATATTCTCTTAGAAAGGCTGGAATATGCTGTAGGGATCAGGGAACAGCACTAGGCTGGTTTAAATCTTATTTGTCTGACAGATTCCAGTTGGTTTCCATGTAAATGATTAAACATCTTTAAACTCCAGGGGTTTAATTGTGGAGTACCACAGGGTTCAGTACTTTGGGCCAATTCTCTTTACTATATATATGCTTCCAATAGGTAAAATTATCAGGCAGCATAGAATTAAATTTTCACTGTTACGCTGATGACACTCAGCTTTACTTATCCATAAATCCTGATGAGCCCAACCAGTTAGATAGACTACAAGCATGTCTTGAAGAAATAAAACTTGATGACTTTTAAATTTTTCTGCTTCTAAATTCAGACAAGACAGAAGTTGTCGTCTTTGGACCGGAGTTTTTAAAAAAGAACTGCTTAGTCAATCACTTAACCTGGATGGCATTTTTAAATTGACCTCCGATAATAAAGTAAAAAACCTTGGTGTTATTTTTGACCAGGACATGTCATTTAATCCCATATTAAACAGTTTCCAGGATTTTTCCTTCTTTCATCCACGAACATTGCCAAAATTAGAAATATCCTGTCCAGGATTGATGCTGAAAAACTAGTCCATGCATTTGTTACTTCAAGGCTGGACTATTGTAATTCTTTTTACTATCAGGATGTCCACAAAATGCAGTTAAAAGCCTTCAGCTGATTCAAAATGCTGCAGCAAGAGTTCTGATGAAAATTAAAAAGAGAGATCATATTTCCCTACTTTAGCTTTTCCCTTCATTGGCTCCCTGTTAAATCCAGAATAGAATTTAAAATTCTCCTCCTCACATATAAGCCCTTAATGATTTAGCTCCATCATACATCAGAGAGCTGATTGTTCCATATGTTCCTAACAGAGCACTTCGTTCTCAGACTGCAGGTTTTACTGGTGTTCCTAAAGTCTCTAGAAGTAGAATGGGAGGCAGATCCTTTAGTTATCAGGCTCCTCTCCTGTGGAACCAGCTCCCAGTTTTAATCCGTGAGGCGGACACCCTGTCTACTTTTAAGGCTAGGCTTAAAACTTTCCTTTTTGATAAAGCTTTTATATTTAGAGTGGCTTAGGTTATCCTGAGCTATCTCTGTAGTTATGCTGCTATAGGCTTAGGCTGCTGGGGGACATAATGACCACTTTCAACCTCTTCGCTACTTTTTCACACTACTCTTCAATTTTGTATTATTTTGCTGTTATTTCAGCTTTAACTTTGTTCTCTCTCTTCTCTCTTCCTAGAAGCTACACCTGGCCTGACTCTGTGTCTACCTGTGACAACTGTCTGGAGAGGGGCATCCTCCAAGCTTCTGCTGGCAACAACTTGGTGCTCACCCTCTAACGATGATCCACATGGCCTCGTCTTTCAGTGTTTTAACCCTTTCTCTCTCCTAGACATAGCTACTGACGGAGCTTTTACTGGAACTAACTCTATGTGCTCTCTTTCAGACTCTAACCTTGAAAACTGGCTCAGAGTTTATCTGTTTTCTTTCTTTCTAGGTGAAACGACTTAAAGGAGCTACATCCATTAACATTTACTTTTCCTTCCCATAGAAAGTACTCCTGGATTGAGTGCTTCTTTGTTCTCCTTTGTGTCTCTGCTCTGTTCTCTCTAACCCCCAGTCGGTCGTGGCAGATGGCCGCTCACACTGAGCCTGGTTCTGCTAGAGGTTTCTTCCTGTTTAAAAGGAGTTTTTTCCTCTCCACTGTCGCTACATGCATGCTCAGTATGAGGATTGCTGCAAAGTCAACGCCAGTGACTGTCCACTGTCTCTACATGCTCATCCAGGAGGAGTGAATGCTGCAAGTCACTGACTGGATGCAATCTGCTGGGTTTCCTTAGATAGAAAAACTTTTTATCCAATTTGAATAAATAACAGAATCTGACTGCACTGTTCAATGATTTGGATTAATTGTAATGCATGTACCTGACTTTTGTGAAGTGCCTTGAGACAACATGTGTTGTGAATTGGCGCTATATAAATAAACTGAATTGAAACTGAATTGAATTAATGCTCACCCTCTACCGATGATCCACATGGCCATGTCTTTCAGTGTTTAACCCTTTCTCTCTCCTAGACATGGCTACTGGCTGAGCTTTTGTTGTGACTAACTCTATGTTATCTCTTTCAGACTCTAACCTTGAAAAACTGGCTCAGGTTTTATCTGTTTCCTTTCTTTCTAGGTGAAACGACTAAGGAGCTACATCCATTAACATTTATTTTGCTTTCCCATAGAACGTACTCCTGGATCAGTGCTTCTTTGTTCTCTTTGGGTTTTCTGCTCTGTTCTCCTCAAACCCCCGGTCGGTCGTGACAGATGGCCGCTCACAACTGAGCCTGGTTTCTGCTGAGAGTTTCTTCCTTTTAAAAGGGGAGTTTTTTCCTCTCCACTGTCGCTACATGCATGCTCAGTATGAGGGATTGCTGCAAAGTCAACGCCAGTGACTGTCCACTGTCTCTACATGTTCATCCGGGAGGAGTGAATGCTGCAAGTCACTGACTGGATGCAATCTGCCTGGTTTTCCTAGACAGAAAAACTTTTATCCAATTTGAATAAATAACAGAATCTGACTGCACTGTTCAATGATTAAGATTAATTGGAATGTATGTACCTGACTTTTGTGAAGTGCCTTGAGACGACATGTGTTGTGAATTGGCGCTATATAAATAAATTGAATTGAATTGAATTGAAATTAATACTGTCAGGGAGGACAGAATGTTGTTGATGTTCATCTATTCCACGTTATTTCTGAACGCACATCCATCAAACTTGACAGCAGCAACTGGCTCATAGAATTTCTGGACTCATCTTTAAGCAGGGCAACTTGAGAAAGAAGGTCTTTCAACGGGCACATTTGATATAGGGAGGGTGAGGAGTTTGTTTGCACCAAGTGCAAAATCCCGAAAGCAGTGGTTTTCTCCAGCATCTTTAAAAGATTCCACCTCCAACCAGAATGCATCAATCTTCAGGACAGGAGAAAACCCTGCAGAGACAACATTTCTCCACTGTGTCTCAAGTGAATCTAGTGAGACTGAAAATTCTCCTTTGGCAGTCGTTGGATTAGTATCCTACTGGACACAACTGATGTGGGACACAGAAGCTCCAGCATCTGGAGCAACTCCATGGATGTAGGTAAGCGCATTTGATACTTGACCTGGACTTCTTTTAATAATTCTATATGCACCATGTAAGAATTGCATCTTTTTCTTAGCTGAGAGAGAACTGGCCTCTAACTTTTGACCAAATGTGGTTCCTAAGTCGGCATCTGTTGGTAACAGGTAGAAACCAGATGATTTTAGGTCAAGTTCTCTGAGCTGTTGTTCGTTGTGAGAGCATCTTCTTGATCATTCTATCAATGCAATCTGATGTTACTAACCAGTTAGTAAGACTTGAAGAGTTTAGCTTTAAGGGACATTCTCCATTGTTAATAGTTTCATAAAGTATCCAATAGTCACTTAGACATTTAGCTAAATGAGCAAACCAGTTGTATGTCTCCCTGATCATATACGCAATATTGCTTGGAAGCTGCTGCATTGCTTTTTGAGCCACAATGTCCAAGGAGTGACATACACACCTGATTAATTGCAAGTCAGGCAGTGATCCCTTCCGACCATGACATTCACTCCGTCCATTGCTATGCTAACCATATTTGCAATATCCAGGCCATTAGCTTGCAAAAAGTCTTTAATTGCATCAACAATCCCTGCAGCATCCATGGTTGAAAGTTCGATTAGCCCCAGATAATGCTGATAAATTGCGTTTCTTTGATCGGTACTTAACACATATGCATAGTAAGTTGTTTATGGTGATGTCGGTTTTTTTCATCCAAGTAAAGCGAGTATGGCGAGTTGCTGATGTCCTCTCGAAGTTCTTCTCGAAAGTACGGTGCCAAAACAGACTTAATCATAGCCATACACTTGGTTCTGTGCATCTGAAAGGTTCCAATCTCATCCGGCAGAATGTCAGACAAGTCATCCACTGCATTAATTAAAGTGTGGTAAGCTACGCATGTTGCAATGTGGTGCTCACGGCATTTCTGGTCGTCACAAATCCCGGTGCTTTTATTACTCACTGATGCCACCAAAAAAATCCTTCACAATGGGAAGGAATTGCATTCTGTGCTTCTTTGTTTCAGGGTGGTCTTTGAGGTCTTTCAGATATCCGTATTGCAAAATTTACAGTTAGCCTTGCTTTCAACATTTTTTGATGGCCCTATCCACAATTTCAGATCATTTTACTTTCCCTCTCTTTTCTGTAACTCTTCTTGTAGTTTCCCCACTTTGGAATCTTCTCACAAGGTTTACCACAGTAGTGTCACCCGCTGCTAAAACATAATTAGGACGTCACCAGTTCTCTGTTGTCAAAGCCCTGGTAGATGACAATAGCCAATCAGTGATGGAGACAGAGGGGATTGCTATGAAACAATAATGACATATGATTGGTTGTAAATAGGTCAACTCAAAACCCGCCAAACAGCCTCCAAACCCAGCCAAATTATGTCCACCTGCCCATAGCAAATGTTTCCTGCAAAATCTGAATTAAAACGGCCCAATCTGGCAACACTGGCATTTTAAGAAAAACAAAAAACACAAAAACTGATATCCATCACTAGAGGGTAGTAAATAAAGAGAATAGAAATGCAGGATTTCCTGTACAACAATTGTCTGTATAACAGTACAGTCATATCTCCATGTTGTTTTTTCTTGGTGCCTTTGGTGTGGCTATCTACTCTTCGTGGAAAGTTATTTTTGCACATTTGGCTTACCTCTGTGTGTCCCAGGTGAAATTTTCATTGGTGTTTATGCCAACACCGGATCCTTCTTGTACACCTATCCATTAAAGACCTCTCCCTTGAAACTCACCTGCTTCATGGTTGTCCCCCACAGCTCTGTTTTCTTCCAGGCGTTGCCTGCCTGTATGCTCTTCAAAGCTCTCTGTTCAGTTACAGTCAAGATGTCAAGTCTCCCTCTGCTTCACTCTTGGTGGAATCCCGACTGGCACACAAGACCTCGCCATGACATCTCCATTCACAACCCACCGCCAGGATCTCCATTTTCCCCCAGCTGCTTCTTTTAACTCTGGAACAATAAGCCATTTAAATTCTCATCACTCTTTTAAAGATTAATCTCCATTAATAACCCTCGCTCCATCTAACTGCTCCTCTTTTCCCCAAGATGCCACAGGATCACAGATGCTGGAAGTCTCTTTAGATGTGCGCATTTATCGTTTTATTATAAATAACCCTCTAACCGTTTCCGTTTTGAGTCCCTTGGGTGACTGAATTCAGGAAACTGAACACAAACAGTTACGATACAGTGGCTTACATCAAAGCATATTCCTGTGTTAGACAGGCCCAGTGAAAGTATGCTCTCTCCATCCAGTCTGACTGAGGATGAGCTATGTGCAAACATTGGGCATAAAACCGCTCTCTAAATGCAGAACCTGTCAAAACAAAAACCTGAAGACTTGAAGCTGAAAGTGCAGCGACATGTGAATCTACGAAGGATTGATTCAATGTATGCCACATGTTTTAGAATTTCATTTGTAACATATTTTGAAAAATATGAATCACTTTTCTTCTACTTTGCATCTATGCACAATGGTGGTCAGAGAGTAACGGTATATTCTGGTGGTCTATCAGATAAAATCCCAACAAAATCGATTGAAGTTTGTGACGTAACGTGGCAAGCTGAATGGATGTTTTTGGAAGGCACTGTGTGCTAAACTGTTCACAAACACACTTATATAATAGTGGCAATTAAGAAGTCTCTTACATGCTAACTGGTCCTCAGATGCTCCACTCTTTAAAACTCACACTGACCTTAACCTTGCTTTGCTGAAGTTATGAGCAGTTTTATCTGATCTTGACCATGAACTGTGCCTAAAAAGTTAGTATAGGTATTGTCTGGCTCAAGAAGGCTAAATTAACCCCATAGAGTGCCAGGAAGTTCTAAACATTAAGGAAGAGGAGCCGTGCAGCCTCAGGGAAATGGTGGATGGTTTGTCTATCACAGGTAGATGTGTTTGTTATTTTTCAGTTATTTCAGAGCCATTGAAATAAAAATATGATGCTGGGCTTTATAGGAACCATTTTTGCGAATTCCTGGTTAGACTTTTATTAGACTTGATGTCAATTAACATTTGAAAAGATGCAAACTGCATTCAACATTTTACATCTTATTTGGGATTTTAAATATTCTCTGTGCTTTCTTTGCATTTGCACACAACAGAGAAGATTAATTTAGAAATGTATCGAGATTAAAGAGGAAGACCTAATAGTGCAGTGTTTATTTACCCTTGGGGCTATTTATGTAAAGAGTGAACCATAGCATGAAAATTATGTTCATTCAATTACTTTTTTCGCCACTAGATGGCACTACCAACACAAAAAGAATTGCAAGTATCAGAGTCACTCTGAAATCCAAGCACATCTATTTCCACAAGTGACAACAAGGACACCTGCAGGTGATTCCCTGAGTGTGGAGCTTCTGAGCACTATCACATTTGCATGAAAAAGAGACACATGTTGAGAAACGGCAAGATGTTGCTGCACCGTTGTGGGCAACTGCAGCTGGTGTTTTGTCTGCGCGAATGTGCTTGTGCACAGATATGTGCGAGTGCCAAAAAATGCATTAGCTGAGAGTGAGACAGAGGGAGCCAGCAGCAGCGGCCAGTCAGGGCCTCTTTATATAAACAGGCGGCTTGTCAGAGATACTATTCCATCCTCTCTGTTTGGGCTTTTTCCAGCTTGTACAGACTAATCAGGGGGCAGGGAGACAAAATGAACTCCCATCCGTACCGGCAGTCCCATCACTTTACTTCCCAATTTAAAGAGGGGGTCATTAATTTCCTAATCGATGAACAAAAAGCTTCATAACTTGAAGAAGGCTTGATGCTGAGATCACGAACAAGAGCTAATTAAAAAGCTCTCAGCACACATTGTCAGCCTTTTTACGCAATTACTCCGACAGTATAAACAAGCAAGTAGGGCTTCACACCCTATTTCATGCTGTGTTCATGCCCTCGCACAGGTGCTGCTATTGCTCTCCACATTCATTTGACCTTGAAACTGGGAAGGGGAGATGCCTGCTGAGCCTGTTGAGCCAGGAGCACACCAGGGCCAGTCTCCAGAGCCTGTTGCTGTTGATGATGAGGAATTTTTCCAGTAGCGAAGATATGTATCGCTCCCTAAAAAAGAAGCAAAGGATTTAAGAGGCAATGTGTACTATCTGCACTATTAGGATCATTTTAGGTGCATTTTTATGTACATTGAAGGTAGGGGTTCAGTTATACTCCACAGAGGGTTCACAGAGAAGCATGGAAGTTTTACTTTTACATAGCTGTTTTCCTAAAAGTGTGTTTTCCACTTGTGCTACAGACAACATCTATAGGGGAATGTTGGACATTGCTGATGTCGATTAAGGGTGTACAGTCGATATAAAAAGTCTACGGACCCCTTTTAAAATGCTAAGAGTTTTTGATGCAAATAATGAGACAGAGATAAATCTTTTCAAAAATGTTTTTAAACTTTATTGTGACATGTATCCATAAAAAGCTACAGAAACCTAGTTATATACACAACTACTTAGTTGAACCACCTTTAGAACAGTTTCAGCATTCAGTCTTTGGTATACACCTGCCAATACACCAATTTAATTAACCATAAAGTAAAACTGTGCTAGAAGGATTTTCTTAACATGTGTTCATTTGAATCGTTCAGCTAAAGCCATAGTTTGCAAAAAGATTATAAGGAATCAAAATGATTGCACTGTACAGAGGTAACAGTCAGGACAAGGTTACAAAGAGGTCCACAGTATTTATGGACCTTGGCTCATTCAGAAGAAGGGAGAGTCGTGACTTTACAAAAATGTAACTGGAATTTTTTGGAATTATTAACAGCTCTATAGCACTCAGTTTTGAACCAAAACCTTGAGGTGTCTAATCAAAAGCTGAAGATGAGGAGGGATTTTATTTTTTCACATCACTCTCAGTCCACATCAACATTTAATGACTTCACCAGGAGAAAATTAAAGTTTTAGAAATGCTTAGCTTGAAGGCAGACCTAAATTGGACAGAAAATCTGTTGTGAGACCTAAAGAAGGCTCGGGACAAGAGATGTTCTCACAGTCTGATGGATGTGGAGAACTTGCAAAGCAGTGTCACAACTATAGATTTGCTCCAAAATAGATTGTATGCTAAATTTGAGTAAATAGGTGTTCCAACAAAGTTTAAAGGTGTGCACACCTATACAATCAGGTTGTTGCACCTTTTTAATTTTTTTCCCAACCTCTATCAAATTTATTTTGTTATTTACTGAATTGCAGAGGGTGCCTGTCACGTTACAGGTGGAAAACATTTTGAAATGCTTAATATTCAACTTTTGCCCGAGCCACCTCAACTGGCTCTTCTCAATGTGGAGAAGCAGCGCCTCTACTCCGAGCCCCTCCTGGATGGCCAATCTCCTCACCCTACCTCTAAGGGAGTGCCTGGCCACCCTAAGGAGGAAGCTCATTTCAGCCGCTTGTATCCGGGATCTTGTTCTTTCGGTCATGACACAAAGTTCATGGCCACAGGTGAGGGTAGGAACGTAGACCGACCGGTAAATCAAGAGCTTTGCTTTTCGGCTCAGCTCTCTCTTCCCTACAACATCCCTATATACAGGGGTTGGACAATGAAACTGAAACACCTGGCTTTGGACCACAATAATTTATTAGTATGGTGTAGGGCCTCCTTTTGCGGCCAATACAGCGTCAATTCATCTTGGGAATGACATATCCAAGTCCTGCACGGTGGTCAGAGGGATTTTAAGCCATTCTTCTTGCAGGATAGTGGCCAGGTCACTACATGATACTGGTGGAGGAAAACGTTTCCTGACTCTCTCCTCCAAAACACCCCAAAGTGGCTCAATAATATTTAGATCTGGTGACTGTGCAGGCCATGGGAGATGTTCAACTTCACTTTCATGTTCATCAAACAAATCTTTCACCAGTCTTGCTGTGTGTATTGGTGCATTGTCATCCTGATACATGGCACCGCCTTCAGGATACAATGTTTGAACCATTGGATGCACATGGTCCTCAAGAATGGTTCGGTAGTCCTTGGCAGTGACGCGACCATCTAGCACAAGTATTGGGCCAAGGGAATGCCGTGATATGGCAGCCCAAACAATCACTGATCCACCCCCATGCTTCACTCTGGGCATGCAACAGTCTGGGTGGTACGCTTCTTTGGGGCTTCTCCACACCGTAACTGGGGAAAACAGTAAAGGTGGACTCATCAGAGAACAATACATGTTTCACATTGTCCACAGCCCAAGATTTGCGCTCCTTGCACCATTGAAACCAACGTTTGGCATTGGCACGAGTGACCAAAGGTTTGGCTATAGCAGCCCGGCCGTGTATATTGACCCTGTGGAGCTCCCGACGGACAGTTCTGTTGGAAACAGGAGAGTTGAGGTGCACATTTAATTCTGCCGTGATTTGGGCAGCCGTGGTTTTATGTTTTTTGGATACAATCCGGATTAGCACCCGAACATCCCTTTCAGACAGCTTCCTCTTGCGTCCACAGTTAATCCTGTTGGATGTGGTTCGTCCTTCTTGCTGGTATGCTGACATTACCCTGGATACTGTGGCTCTTGATACATCACAGAGACTTGCTGTCTTGGTCACAGATGCGCCAGCAAAACGTGCACCAACAATTTGTCCTCTTTTGAACTCTGGTATGTCACCCATAATGTTGTGTGCATTTCAGTATTTTGAGCAAAACTGTGCTCTTACCCTGCTAATTGAACCTTCACACTCTGCTCTTACTGGTGCAATGTGCAATCAATGAAGACTGGCTACCAGGCTGGTCCAATTTAGCCATGAAACCTCCCACACTAAAATGACAGGTGTTTCAGTTTCATTGTCCAACCCCTGTACATCCACTGTAATATCTGTAAAATACTAAGTTGGTAAAATAGATTAAGTGCAATTTATTTTACCTTATTTAAAAGGAAAAAACAAACAACATAGTCATTGCTGCGCTTTGTCTGAAAAAAAACTTTTAAAAAACTGGACCCATATGAAGGAAAAGAATGTTTTTGCAATCTTCTGAAGAAAGAGTCCCAATGCTGTTTGATTTTTCTTTTCAAAAGATGACAGAAAACTCATTTTGCAAATTTCACAGGGGGGCTCCTGGTTGTCCAACCATCAATAGGTGTACCTTATTGAAGGCCCTTTGCAAATTGTTTCAGCATGCTTATTACAAGTTTGACTAAATGAAATTACGTTATTTTCTGTGCTTTAACCGCCAGTTACTGGAGGACAGGTAAAAAACACAAACAATTTATCTCCAAAGCATTTATTGTTTTTGTTTTCAGAAATATTTTGGGGGAGAACTTGTTGAATGCCTAGTTTCCCATTTTACACATGCAGGTTTGCCATTTCTGGCTAACACACTGTAACTGAGCAAGGCAAAGATATAAATACAACACATAAGAAAAAAAGCCATGCATTTTACTATGACACATCTGGTGTTTAAATGTATGTATTAAATGTATTTAAATGAGTGGAAGCCTTTAACTAAAAAGATTTGGTACCCTAAACATTGCGGTTGCAAATCAGCAAGTATGTGGTAAAACTGGTTCTGGGCTCAACCAGTTGTTTGTGTCTTCTACTGGTACTGGTACCACTGTTCTTCATGGTGAGAATAAAACAGTTACCCTGTTGGAGAATTGCAGTGATTCAGGTTCAGGCACTGCAGCGGCTACTTGGTTTGATGTTCTGCTTTTAAACCAAGTACTTGTAAGAAACAGACAGGATGAAGGGTTGATACAGCCATACAATCAAGTGTCCCTGAATGCCTTCTGCAGTAAAATTTGGGGGTTTGGAACACAGAATCAGAAGAGAAATACGGCATTAGGGCAGATTTTGAAAAGTTCACTGACTGTCTAGCAGCATCAGCATATCCCTGCCTGTCTGTCTGGATAGAGTTTAAGCCAACAAAATTCTCACAGAGCCCTTCTTTGGCATGCGTGAATATTTAAACATTGCGCTATAGTGTATAAAGCAAACATGAACGAGAATTGTTAAAGTGATTAATGATGTTTATTGAAATATTGAACTTATGTATAAATAATGCAGAGTAACGCATACGATCAGTCAGCAGCCCGGGTGATTGTCTGAAGAAGGGAAAGACTGATTGGAAGAGCTCAGGTAATACTGTAGTAAGTGAATTATGGATAGAAGATATCTTATTTGCAGGATGAGTAATTCTAGTTCTGGGGAAAGACCATGGATAAAGTGGTAGCTGAGTTTGGCAGAAGTCAGTTGAGTAATGGTATGTTCTGGAGTTTTGTAAGTTTTCCAGGCGAGTAAAACAGTGATGCCTCACACAACCATAAACTGCCCTTTGTGCTGTGCCATCACTAAATGAAAATGTAATTCTGTGTAACAAAACAGAAAAAGTCAAAAATTCTCCAAACGTATTTGTCATGATGGGTTCTGAACCAGGAGACTCTAGAGCAGCACACCAGAGAGACAGGACAGGTTTAAAAGGACTGGGTAGGACAGGTTTAATTTTGGAGACATGAAAAGAAGGATTGGACTCTGAGGTGAGTGGGAAGCTTGAGACGGACGGATGAAGGACTGATGATTCGGTCAACTTTGAAGGGGCCCAGGAACCTTGGAGCAAGTTTGTGGGAGTAGGCCTTCTGGGGGAGGTTTTTAGAAGAGAGCCATACCTCTTGACCTGGGAATAGTTGGGTGCCGGTCTCCTCCTCAAATCAGCGTCGCGTTTGGTGGTAAGTGATGATTGTTGTAGTGCAGCCTTAGTGAGGTTCCAGGATCTTTGGAACCGGTTAAAATGGACTCTGACTGACGGCAGAATAGGTTCAAGACAGGAGGATGGGAGGAGTGAGGGTTGATAGCCAATAACTGCCTCGAATAGTGACAGACCAGTAGCAGCAGAAACATGAGAATTATGATATTCGGCCCAAATTAGATTCTCGGTCCAAGTTCTCGGGTTGTGGGTGCAGAGGCATCTTAGAGTGTTCTCCCTTTCTTGATTGAGTAGTTCGCATTGTCCATTGATCTGAGGATGAAAGCCAGAAGAGACTTTGGGTTGATAAATTGTGGGCCTCTGTCAGAAATTATTTCTATGGGTAGACCGTGAATTCTGAAGACATGGTTGAGGCGTATCTTAGCCGATACGGCAGCAGAGGGCAGTTTGGTGAGAGCGGTGAGGTGACAGGCCTTGGAGAAGCGATCAATAACTGAGAGGATAACTGTTTTGTGGTGAGATGGAGGTAGACCGGTGACAAAATCAAGTGCAATGTGGGACCAGGGTCGGGTGGGAATGGAAAGTGATTGGAGGAGACCGGCTGGAGCTTGATGGGAATTTTTATTGTGGGTGCAGATGGGGCATGAGTTGACGTTTTTGACTACATCTCGATTGAGACTGGGCCACCAGAAGTATCTTCGGATAAAGGCGATGGTACGACTGGAACCAGGGTGACCAGAAAAACAGGGAGCATGGGCCCAATGTATGACTTGTGATCTGGTGGCTGACGGAACCTAGAGACGATTAGGGGGTCCTTCTCCAGGATCAGGCTCGTTAGCTTGAGCTCTGCGGACACGTTCCTCGATTCCCAAAGTGAGGGAACTGACGACACAGGTCTGTGGAACGATTGTCTCAGGCTCAGGATAATCATCATCAGGGGAGAACAGGTGAAAAAGTGAATTAGGTTTGATATTCATGGAACCGGGTCTGTAGGTAATGGTGAAGTTAAACCTGGAGAAGAACAGGGAACAACGGGCTTGGCGAGAGTTGAGTCTTTTGGCAGGGTGGAGGTAGGCCAGATTTTTGTGGTCAGTCCAAATGATTATGGGATCAAATGTGCCCTCCAGCCAATGACACCACTCTTCTAGGGCCAACTTAATGGCTAATTCCCATTTCCCCACATCATAGTTCTTCTCGTCGGGGGTGATTCGTCGGGAGAAGAAGGCACAAGGATGGAGTTTGTCGTCAGCAGTTAATTTCTGGGAGAGAACAGCACCAAGTCCGGTATTGGAGGCATCCACCTCCAAAACAAACTGGAGTTTGGGGTCAGGGTGCACTAAGATGGGTGCTGAAGAGAACTTTTCTTTGAGGCTCAGGGATGCCTCTTCTGCATGTGGGGTCCAATGAAAGGGAACCTTTGCAGATGTGAGAGGTGTTAGGGGTGAAGCCAGAAGACTGACGTTTCTGATGAACCTGCATTAGAAATTAGCCCAGGAATCGTTGAAGCTCCTTCCTTCCACTACTGCTGGGATCTTGCTGGGGTCTGCCTTCACCTGTCTAGGATAAAGCCCAAAAAAGTTATTTCTCCACTTTGACGAACAGCTGATTCTCCAGTCCATAGGACTTTTTTGACTTGTGTGGTGTGGGACTCCAGATCCTTTGAGAAAATGAGAATGTCATCCAGGTAAACAAACACAAACACATTTATGAAGTCTCTTAAGACGTTGTTCACTAGGGACTGGAATACTGCAGGTGCATTGGTCAAACCAAAAGATACCAAATATTTAAAATGCCCCAGTGGGGTTTTGAACGCCGTCTACGGCTCGTCCCCTTCTCTGATTCTG
This sequence comes from Crenichthys baileyi, assembly GCA_036173005.1. Taxonomy (NCBI): domain Eukaryota; kingdom Metazoa; phylum Chordata; class Actinopteri; order Cyprinodontiformes; family Goodeidae; genus Crenichthys; species Crenichthys baileyi. Next base: position 24,639 of record JAHHUM010000035.1, read on the forward strand.
ACTAAATGAAGACAGGACACATGACAATGCTCACTCCATGACTCAATGCGTGTGTCAGACCAATTTAAATGAGGATTGTAGAGTTTAAGCCAAGGGTGACCTAACACAATTTGGGTCTCTTTTATGGGGAAGACAAAAAATGAAATGTGTTCTTGATGGTTACCGGAGGCAATGGGTTTCCAGAAGGACCCTGTTTAATGGGCTGCTGTCGATGGCTGACACTTCTAATGGGTTAGCCAATTCAGTGACTGGAATTTTTAACTTCTCAACCAGGTAAGGGCAGATTAGATTCTGTATGGCTCCTAAGATCAATAACATATAAGACAGGAACCTGGTTTTGTTCGAAACAAAGGAGCGATTTGAGGTGGAAACAGGGATGATCAAAAAATGTGGAAGGGTCTGTCAGTTCCCCCGCTTCTACTGACGGGCTCTGTCTTTTGGCCGAACTGGGCAATGCTGACGAAATGCCCCATTTCGCCGGAGTACAGACAGCTACCTGATGTCATACGTCTGGATCTTTCTTTGGGTGTCCGACAGGTCCGGCCAATCTGCATAGGTTCAACCTGGGGAGAGAGAACAACTGATTTACTTCTTATATCAGAGGCTTTCATAACAGCCTGAGGATTTAATGACATCATCTTGGTTTGGTTTTTACTTTCTGGTTGTCTCTCTCTAAGTCAATTGTCAATACGAATTGACAGGTTCACCATATCATCCAGGGTCTCGGGCTCTTCTCGGCTTGCTAATTCATTTTTTATATTCTCATTTAGTGCATTTCTGAAAGCACCTTTCAGAGCTGGTTCATTCCATCCTTATTTGGCAGCCAGAGTTTGAAACTCTATGGTCATCTGAGCAACGGAGTGCTGGTGCTGCCGGAGATGCCAAATCTTCTGAGCCAGGGTTTCATCACTGTGTTTAAACGATAAGTTTTTTCTGAAGAGAGTTCTGTTCCAGAGACTGAAGATGAGAGTTATGTTGACCCAGTAAGATGCCCCTCTGGTAGTATGCTGCGGAGTCTGGTTCTTCGGATTGTTCTGTCATGATAGGTTCTGAACTAGGAGACTCTAGAGCAGCACACTAGAGATACAGGACAGATTTAAACAAGTTTATTGAAATTGTGTTTTTGGGCAGTGTCAGGATTCCGTAGCCAGCGGGCTATAGGTATCGGATCACAGGTGGTTCTTATTGTTAAAGGTTAGAGTTCCAGGCTTACTTGTAGATAAATGTGTTTGTTCTGAGGAGAAGTGAGCAAGCCATGAAGACTGAGGCTGACAGGCAAGTGTGCTGTGCAAGCGATTTCTCCCAGATGGTGAATAGTGTTGGAGGATGGACAGGCAGGGCAGGTGAAGCGAAGAGCAATCTTGCAATCTGATATGGTGGATCCAGAGCGGTCCTTGAACTGAGGCAAATTCACTGAAGTATTTACCATTCGGCAGGAGGCTGAACCACAGCGGGTTCTCCAGGAAGTGGGTTGCTGACTGCCAGCAGGGTAAAAGCCAGATCCAAGTATAATTTATCCAGAGCATGGTCTTGTTGACAGCATCCACTCAGCAGAGTAAAGAATCCGATGCCTCCTCCAAGGTCTCAGCTGCTTAAGAAGCTCCTCATTGATTGCTCTTGATGCAGTCCGGCTGTGCGGCTGCACCTACCCGTCACACCCGGGTGGAGGAAAGGAGAAACAACACTAACACAGCAAGACAAACCTGCACATAGCAACTGGCCTGATAGTATTAATTTGGAGTCTGGTTCGATAACCACCAAAATTGTTTTCATGAACAAAGCCTCAACCACTTCCTTAAAATACCCAGAGTGAAAATGATTGTTTTTTTTTTTACGGATTTGACCTGTTGGGATTATGATTATTGATTATTTAATATTCATCAATAGTTATAATTGAAAATCATAATTTGACTAAATTAATTTCTTAACCAAAAATCCTTATTTATGAATCGAAATCAGAGATGTCCTCTGGGATTGTAGTTGTGGCTCAAAGCCCTTGATAATTACAATTAGTAAATTCTCAGTAATAGTTGATAACTATTTACTAGATGTCACTGTTTAATCAAACGTTTCTGCCGAAACACGGGGAACTTTGACCTTATTTTGACTGACAAATCATTCTTGCACAAAATAAACACAAACACCTTCTCTTTATCTATGTGAATATTTATTAAATCAACAACCCTGATACAATTCGCTTTTCCGATTCAATAATCTTCACCTAATCAAACATGCAAAGTTCTACATAAAAGGGGTAAAATATCTAACTAAACAAAATAAAACAGACAGCAGTGGGTGTGTATGGAATCAAACCAGCAGTTATGGCAAACAAGTGATAATGTGACACTGAGTGGAGTTTTGGGGAACGGCCCGTCAGAAAGTGTAGCTTAGTTACTGTGAGCCATAAAACATCCCCCACTGCTGGGATGTCCGAGCACACAAAGGGTTGTAAACCTTTAGGCGGCAATTAATAAAACATGAAGTGTCGAAGACAAAGAAAATGGTTGATTTTCACCATGAAGTTATTATAGCAGTCCAACTTTAACAGCGCAGCTGCGCCAGGTGTCACACAGTAAAAACACAACTTGAGAAGCGTGGCGGCTTCAGAGTTCAACAGCAATCAAGTTTTAAAAACAATGGCATGCACATACAATTCAGAAGACATTAGACTCTTAGCGGCGATTCTAAATCGCACTGAAACCTACTCTACCCTGCCCACGCTATTCCTAAAGAAGAAATAAAAAATAAAAGGGCGGATTTTACTTGTTGAAGTCTTCTCTGAGCAGAGGGAGAGAGTGGTGGTGGTGGGGGTGGGGGGGGTGGGGGGGGGGGGGGGGTGGGGGGGTGTTACTGCACATCCACATCCGCAGTTTACTTTGTCCTCTGGCCTCCTTGGCAGAAGGGGAAAATGTGATCTGACCGTCAGCACTCGACTGGAACAAACACAAGGGTGGCAATCCGTCTCCTTGAAACCTCTGTGAGGGTTTTTTCTTCTGTTACGTGTTAAACTCACGTCTTCAATCGGTAAAGTGAAATTTCTGGCCTTCTTATTCCGGAAACTTCTTTCGTGAATTTTTCTTTTTCGTTGGCCAACGGGGAGAATGAATGAAAATCCACGTGGGACTTCTTCTCCAGAATGCTGCTTCAGTTGCGTGGTAACTAGTGTCTAGGTCCCAAGCTGAAAGCAAGGGTGGGCAGTCTCATAATCCGTTATATACAGGGGTTGGACAATGAAACTGAAACACCTGGTTTTAGACCACAATAATTTATTAGTATGATGTAGGGCCTCCTTTTGCGGCCAATACAGCGTCAATTCATCTTGGGAATGACAAATACAAGTCCTGCACAGTGGTCAGAGGGATTTTGAGCCATTCTTCTTGCAGGATAGTGGCCAGGTCACTACGTGATACTGGTGGAGGAAATGTTTCCTGACTCTCTCCTCCAAAACACCCCAAAGTGGCTCAATAATATTTAGATCTGGTGACTGTGCAGGCCATGGGAGATGTTCAACTTCACTTTCATGTTCATCAAACAAATCTTTCACCAGTCTTGCTGTGTGTATTGGTGCATTGTCATCCTGATACATGGCACCACCTTCAGGATACAACGTTTGAACCATTGGATGCACATGGTCCTCAAGAATGGTTCGGTAGTCCTTGGCAGTGACGCGCCCATCTAGCACAAGTATTGGGCCAAGGGAATGCCGTGATATGGCAGCCCAAACAATCACTGATCCACCCCCATGCTTCACTCTGGGCATGCAACAGTCTGGGTGGTACGCTTCTTTGGGGCTTCTCCACACTGTAACTGGGGAAAACAGTAAAGGTGGACTCATCAGAGAACAATACATGTTTCACATTGTCCACAGCCCAAGATTTGTGCTCCTTGCACCATTGAAACCGACGTTTGGCATTGGCATGAGTGACCAAAGGTTTGGCTATAGCAGCCCGGTTCGCGTATATTGACCCTGTGTAGCTCCCGACGGACAGTTCTGGTGGGAACAGGAGAGTTGAGGTTCACATTTAATTCTGCCATGATTTGGGCAACCGTGGTTTTATGTTTTTTGGATACAATCCGGGTTAGCACCCGAACATCCCTTTCAGACAGCTTCCTCTTGCGTCCACAGTTAATCCTGTTGGATGTGGTTCGTCCTTCTTGGTGGTATGCTGACATTACCCTGGACACCGTGGCTCTTGATACATCACAAAGACTTGCTGTCTTGGTCACAGATGCGCCAGCAAGACGTGCACCAACAATTTGTCCTCTTTTGGACTCTGCTATGTTACCCATAATGTTGTGTGCATTTCAATATTTTGAGCAAAACTGTGCTCTTACCCTGCTAATTGAACCTTCACACTCTGCTCTTACTGGTGCAATGTGCAATCAATGAAGACTGGCTACCAGGCTGGTCCAATTTAGCCATGAAACCTCCCACACTAAAATGACAGGTGTTTCAGTTTCATTGTCCAACCCCTGTAGTTCACTGTGACATCGGAACTGGCATGCCATGGTGGTGAACTTGGACCTGTTGTCTGATTATTTCACTTAATAATGTTATGAATACTTGAAGGCACTCATAGACTGTACAGAGTGGTGAATATTTTTTTTAGATGGTCACACAATTATTGGTGGTAAGATGGTAAGAACAAAGCAAAAGTAACCTATTTTATCATTGCTTAGTTCACCTGACACATGTAATGAAATAATATGAATTGCTTTTGTCCTTCTGAGGTGACGACAAAGTCTGAACTGACAGTGGCTTCCACTTTCCTTTCTGCCCCCTCCTGTTGGTCATCCCCAAGGCATTTACAAGCTAAAGGGGAAATGTGCCTGAACAAAAGGTGTTATGTATCTCTTCCTGTCCCTGGAACCCCTGCTGTTTCAACAAACAGGAACTGAGATGTCTGTGTGAAAGTTAGGTTGATTCTCACCTCTGCTCTTCTTAGAGGGGGTGCCAGGCCACATGGGTTTTTTTGTCAAACTGATATAAGGAGGTGTCAGCCTCGGCTCTGCTCAGTAACACGTCTGATGCTAAAAGACCTGTCTCCCTTATAAAGCTAAATTAATAAAGCTGATTGAATGGTTATCATCGTTCTCTTTCTTTAGAAAATACAATTTTTCTTCAACACACATTCAAAACTTAATTTTGATTTTACTTTTTGCATACATTAAGGAGGCCTGATATTACATTTGTCCTAGAAAACATATTCTAGATACATGCAGTGAGTAGATATGCTCACTCACACTTCTGTACAGTCACCTGTGCAGCTCTATATAGAATATATTACTGTGAATATGAGGATGCACTATTTCAGTTGCTCCCTGCAACTCTGCCTGATTGATTTGTTGGAGCTACGCTAGCCCCAGTGCTTTCATCTTTATGCATGGAGGTTCCCTGAGACAGGCTACCCCCCAATTTTCTACATTTCCCTTCAATCTCCATCTCACCTTCTCTCCTCTTTTTCCCCCAACTGACCCTTCACTTCACCATAGGGAAGCAGTGTTCTGAAATGGGCCTGATTATCATAAAGTGCCAGTAAGGGTTACCTAGGCACAGCTGCAACTGCTTGACATGTTTCGGAAGGAGGTACTGCAATAGAGCCATTCTGCTTTAACTGTTTCTGACAGCTGAACGAGGTAGGAGGCAAGATTTGCTGCTGTGCTCTACACGTACCTGGTAGTAGGTCAGTTGGCATCATCTCCTGAGGAGGAAGGGACACAGCTGGGATCATGAAGTTTTCCTTTTTTCTAATTCTTATAAACCAACTTAGGCTAATCCTTTTTTAGGACATTAGGTTATTATAAAATAAGTGTTGATATCTCTCTTTAAGGTGAAAAAAAATATTAAAAGCTCTATTAAAATTTTAGTGTAGCTCTGTAGTGCACTGAAAAAGTGAAAGCATTTGTGGTCATTGGTTTAAGCATAGAAAATCCATTAACCAATTCAGTGTTAGGCAATATTTCAAATACAGTCCAACTGTATTAGCACAGAGAGAAATAGTATAGGCAATTACAACTTGATACTTGGCTATCTGCTTACTGGAAGTTACCACTCTCCATAAATAAAGTGCAATTTAGATGCATTTTGTGTAACTGATGGTTACCACAAACTGAAAATACAAACTGAAAAAACGATGGATCTCAGAATAAGACCCAAATGCAGACAGGAGGACAGAGGTAGTGTGGAAGGAAAAAAAAAAGTTTTAATAAACAACCAAAAGAAAACCTTACAGCAGGCAGGATGTAACAGATACAGGCATTAACATGGATAAGATTGGTATGAGGACATAGGCAGGCTTGGTTTGGCATGAAGAAACAGTATACTCCAGCAAGGAGTAAACAAACCAGAGGAATATATATATATGTAGTCAGTCATTTTCTGCCGCTTATTCCATAGCAGGTCGCAGGAAGCTGGTGCCTATCTCCAGCAGTCTATGGGCGAGAGGCGGGGTACACCCTGGACAGGTCGCCAGTCCATCGCAGGGCAACACACAAACAACCATGCACACACTCATTCATACACCTAAGGGCAATTTTAGAGTGACCAATTAACCAAAGCATGTCTTTGGACTGTGGGAGGAAGCCGGAGTACCCGGAAGGAGGGCTTGGAGCAAAAAACAAAAGACAACCCAAACCGGGCAGGCAGCGGGGGCAAAGGAAAGAGGGCCTGAAACAAGAAACCAAAGTTCAGGTGGGCGACCTGGAGGTCGTCCCATGCGGGCAAAGAGTTCAGGCGGGCGGCCCGGAGGTCGTCCCCTGTGGGCAAAGAGTTCAGGAGGATGTCCCAACCTTTTTTTAGTAAAAAGGTGAAATCTGAGACAAAAATGTATTTGACAAATGGACAACATGCCAACAATTGTGAAGTGAGTACATCTCAAAGCCTTGATCTTGTTACGGCGATGTCATTGGTAGTAAATGTATAAGTGTCTATGCACCTCTTTTTATTCTTTTGTGCATTTTGGCCCATACAGTTTAGCCCAAAATTATTCATACCTCCTCCAACCTTTAAAGATCTAAACAAAGAGTAATCTTACAAAAACCAGTGGTAACATGCTTGTCAGCAATTATAGCAAAAGTTTTATTGTTGCATTGCCAATCAAGATTGTTATATTCATTGTTATATTCACTGTTTTACTTAAAATCTCTGGAGGAGAAAAGGCCAGAAAAGACGATATTAGAGGTATGGGAAAGCATCTCATGACTTGCAAGGTAAGTATAGTGGAGTAGCTATGATGCTGCGGGCGTATTTCTATTGTCCTCTTAAACCCAAAATGTTCCTCATGGCCATCACAATTTAATGTAAATTCAATTTGGCATTTGGCACTATAGCAATTCTTCCAAATCTTCCAAAGTAAACTGAAATCAAGCCCGTTTATTCCAATACAGTATAGGCACAGGCACTGTCATTTTTCAGATCTAATCCTGTAAACAGTCCTTCGCAGGGTAAAACCAAAACACACACATACACATTGGGGTAAATTAGAGTCGCCCATAAACCTAAACATATGATTTTGGACTGTTGGAGGAAACTGTAGCACCTGGAGATGCATGAGGGGAATCTTCCAGTTTTCTGCACATTGATTTACATGCTTGTGGCCAATTTAGATGGTAATGACTCAGATGCTAAAGCAAAAGCAAAATGTTGTCGTGACAGTTAAGAGGAATAAACATTTTTTAATTGCAACTCTGCAATGATGTGAATCACATGTTTTGCTAATATTGTGACTGATGATGGGGTAATAATCTACAGCAGAATGAGGCCCATACCTACTAGAGACATACAGTAAAAAGGGAAAAAGGAAAGTGATAAAACCAAAACGTGGAAATGAGCTGCTGCTAAAGGGAAGCCTGTGATAATATGTTTGTCAGGAAATTGTCGTCTGCTCTGCCGTTAATCATCTCTGAGGACCTTAGGGACAAATATTGGAGAAAGGAAAATGAAAGAGATAAGAGGACTGAGTGACCAGGTTATTCAATCAGGGAAATTCTTCCACCTTGATGGCACGGGCAGATTTCAAAATGACAATGCCACGAGTCAGCAGGCTCAAAATGTGAAAGATTGGTTTAAGGAGCATGAGACATCTTCTTTTAAAAACAACTTCAAGAGTTCAGACCTTACCCCCTTTAAGAAACTTTGGAATGAGGATGAGAAGAATTTGCCCTGTGGTTTGACTTTCTTATCACCTCCTCAAGATCATGGCTAAGAATTAATGCAACTCTGGAAGGAAGGAAGTTTTTTTTACAAACCTGAAGCCTAATGAGATGATGCAACATCAATTAGGTGCTGTAAATTAAAGTTAATGGCATAGCGTGTACGATTTTTTGGGGGACAGGGAGAGTGGCGGTAGCTCAGTCAGATTGAAAGGAGAAATTTTTTTAAGAACTGATATAAAGTCCCAAAATAGATTCTTGATTTGAAATAGGTCCGAACTTTTACTAGACCATTCTATCACATTCATGTATTTATGTGATAGAATCCATGATCCAAACCATTCCATTGTAGCTCTGCCTGTATATTTAGTGTCATTGTCCTTTGTTGGTCCCTCAGTTCTAAGCAGCTATCCTGTCCCTGCTGATAAAAGGCAACCCCACAGTGGAATGCTGCCACTACTTTGTTTCATCATGAGGACATTGTGTGATGTACAGTGCTGATTTTTTTTCATACGTAGTGATTTCTGCTTATTTATATTTCGTTTTTATCTGACGAGAGCAATTTGTTCCAAATGAGGGCTTCTTCCCCACTGTTGCCAGTTGCAGTTGGATGTTTGAGAAATACAGTGACTTGCAAAAGTATTCAGCCCCCTGGCATTTTTCATGTTTTATTGCCTCACAACCTGGAATTAAATGGATTGTTTGAGAGTTTGCAACATTTCATTTACAGAACTATCCTACAACTTTGAAGATTATTAAATATAAGTATTATTTTTTATTGTGAAGCAACAATAGGACAAAATGAAAGAAAACCTTAGCCTGCATAACTACTCCCCCCCTAACATTCAGCTGCCAATTGCTTTAGATAATACCATGTGAGTTTGCCACATCTTGTCACTGGGATTTTTGCCCATTCCTTAAGGCAAAGCTCCTCCAGCTACTTGTTGAATGGTTTTCGTTTGAGAACAGCGATCTTCAAGTCTAACCACAGATTCTCAGTTGGATGGAGGGCTGGACTTTGAATAGGCCACATTTGAATATTTCCCTTTAAACCACTCGAGTGTTGCTTTAGCAGTATGCTTCAGGTCATTGTCCTGCTGTAAAGTGAACCCCTGTCCCAGTCTCAAATCACAGGCAGACTGACACAGGTTTTGCTAAACAATATTTCTGTATTTACACCATTTATCTTTCTCTTGACTTGGACCTGTTTCCCAGTCACTGCTGCTGAAAAACATCCCCACAGCAGCCACCACAATGTTTCACTGTGGGGATTGTGTTCTAGGGTGATGGTATGTGTTCGCTTTGCGGCAGACATAGTGTTTTCCTTGATGGCTGAAAAATAAAATTTTGGTCTCATCTGACCAGAGTACCTTTCTCCATACATTTGGGAAGATGCCCACATGCCTTTTGGCAAACGTGGCTTTATATTTATAAGTATTGGCTTTTTTTCAAGTTAATTACCGAGTGTATGGCTTATTGTGTTCCTATGGACAGATATTCCAGTCTCTCCTGTGGAGCTCTGCAACTCCTTCAGGGTTACCTTTGGTCTCTATGCTGCCTCTCTGATTAATGCCCTGTTTATCTGTGAGATTTGGTAGGCTGCCCTCTCTTGACAGATTTGTTGTGGTACCATGTGCTTTCCATTTGAAGATGATGGATTTAATGGTGCTGCGGGGGAACATCAAATTATATATTTTTTTTATGATGCCACCCTGACTTGTACTTTGTACTTGTTTTGAGAGCTCTTTGGTCTTGATGTTGTGATGTCTCTTGCCTCTTGGGTCTTTCAGAAACGGTGTGTTTATACTGACAAATTCAATTCATTTCACTAATTATGTGACATTTGAAGGGAATTGGTGGCACCAGAACTGTTAGGCTGGCCCGTAGCGGCTGGAGTAAGTAGGAGGCTTGAGGCAGAGATAAGGTGCAGACCAACCAGGTATATATTCACCAACATTCAAGACAAGGCACCAACTCTGTTCAACAGGTCACATGTGGTCTCAGCAGCACACCCAATAATGTTAGCAGGCAGGCTTTTATAGCTTTGTACATCCACTAATTAACAGACCTACCATGAAACAGGGTAACCAGAATCTACATTCATTAACAAACATACACTAACAAACATATAAAAGTGCTACAAAATCTAAATACTTTATTTAACGCATATTAATTCCCTATAGAAAATATCTAAAAACACATATCAATTCCCAACTTTCCCAACAAGTACAATTTACTATCCCCCCTTCCAATCCATAATGGTCTCTTCCAGAACCTTTAAAAGGTGCTCAGACCCCTGGGGAATCTTTTAGCCTGAACACCTTATAGAGGAAGAGACAGAGGTAAGTTACATGTACCACAAATACTACAATGCACTGTAAAAACCAATCTTTTATCAGTAATTTACCAGATGTAAGTACTTATTGTTCAATTGTTTAGTTCACAGGACAGGCCTTCACCAGTACCTAGTGATGGCAAGATGAAGCCTCTTGAAGCACTAAGGCGGTCCATCCAATTGCTCGACTCATGAGCCAAGGCGTCAACATGCTTCATTTGCTCTACTGCGCAATCAAGTGGACAATAAATGTAAAATAGGCAGAATTCATTATAATGACAGGAATTTCTTGTGAAAAGCTTTAAATTGACTAAATAATTGAATGGTGTTTGTGATGCCAATAAATTCTGAATATGGTGTCAATATGATCTTAATCTGTCTTTATAATACAATGGCTAGATACAAAAGAAAAGTGGAAACAAATATGGGAGAGGGTTGTGAATGGAATTTGCTTGTTACTTATATCTATAATGCTTATAATGATAGTCTTTATTTTACCAGGTGGAACCTCCTTGAGATTAAAATTTTTTCCAAGATAGATTTATAAAAATATGTTCCCTACCTGGGGATCAAACCCAGATAACAGGTGCAAGAGCCAACTCTTAACCACTAGACTACAAACAACTGCAAATGATCCTGGTGAGCGGTTTAACCAACCGCAATTTTATTCAAGTTGTGACAAATCTATTTCTATTTGTTCCAATATTCTCATTTTTCTCATTGATTCCAAATGAAAAAAAGACACTCAAACAGATTGCTAATGCACACGCAATATGATCTCCAGACAACTAAATGTGACTGGGAATCAGCAGCATTGTGCTGTTCCTTCAAATTATGCGCAAACCGGCGAACCAGTTCCTGAATCAGTCACGTGGTACGACCGGCTCTCGAGGCCTCGAAAGCTAACACATACGTCGTCGACACAAGCTTCACAAAAAGTCTGCCTGGATTACTCAACACACGCTCCGAAGCATCGGCACACATAAACATTAACAATAAAATACTTCAAACTGTTTCTCCTGGTTTAATTTAAAACAATTTTTTAAAATGGGTTTCAGAAATAGTAATGAAAACCTTCATTACAGGAACCTTTTAGGGGCTTCATAGCAAAGAGGGTGGATACATATTCACATGCCATGTCATCACACTTCACCAACTTGGGGGGTTGAATACTTTTGCAAGGCACTGTAATTAGGTTTTGTTTCTGTCTAACAATGTGTGCTGGCTCCTCTTTGAAACATACCATCTCTTTTTATTTTCAAATTTTCTCATGTTTTAAACATTGAAGCGGTTTATATGCTTTTTCAGCAGAGCTTAAGACCAAAGCAGAGCTCTGCTTGTCTGTATATTCATAAAAACATATAAAAAAGCTGCGTGCATGTTAATGTGTTTCTTCAAGAGCTTTATATTTTGTTGCACAAACAATAAAACCTACCTATTTTGTTCAATCTTTATGCTCATAAAACAAATATGTGAGTGGCTCTTCTTCACTAATGTGCAATCCCAATACGTATTAAATTACAAATAGTGGTAAATCACAGATATCACATGAGACAGTGGGTGTGAGTAGTCATTACCATCTCTAAGCCAGTCAAGGGTAGCAAACCCAAATGGAAGTGCCACCACTGTCTCCTCCCTGGTTTTATTAAGGTCCTCCTGAATATGAATCGCCAAGGTTGCCACAAAGGCTCTAACATTTGTGGTTAAGGCAAAGGAGGGTGGGCTGGTTTGAAACATAAGTGCATTTCTTTGCACTGGTTGGACTTTAAATTAGCAGTGCATGACGGTAAAAATACAGGGCATGAAATTAGCTGCAACTTCTGTCCTCTGTGATCTGTCTCCCTAGGTGTTTTCCATTACAGATGAAGCAGCAGAAAAATACAGATTAGATGTGTTCTTTGGGATAAGCACTAAAGAGATGTTCATGGAGATACGCTCCGTGCGGGCATATAATTTCATGCTGCAAAAGATAAAGAAATGTGGGATGTGTTATGCATGTATGGATGAAAGAATTCATTCATTTGAAATCTGGACACTGAGCATACTTATATGTCGCAATATCTGTTATTTGAAGGCGTTTTTGATTATTAAATGACAGACTAATATTTTTTGGACCAAAACAAAGTAGCACATAATTCTGAAGTGTAAGGAAAATGATGAAGGGTTTTTAAAATATTTTACAAATAAAAATCTGAAAAGTGTGACAGGCATTTGTATTCAGTGCACCTTACTCTGATTCCCCCAGTTAAAATGCAGTGCAACCAATTGCCTTCAAAACTTATTAATAGAGTCCACCTAACTGTACTTCAATCCCATAGCAAAGGTATCAGGAATAACTCAAGAGTTTAAAGCAAGGTTGGACTACAAAACAATGTAACAAGCTTTGAACATCTCATGGAGCATAGTTCAATGCAACATCCGAAAATGCGAAAAATGTTGCAAAACTACAAATCTACCAAGATATGGGCTTCCACTAAAACTAGGCTGAGAAAGAAGCAATAATCAGAATCAGCAATGATTAGAATCAGGAAAGAGCTCCATAGTAACTCTGGAAGAATTACTATTGAGGCTGCACAAATCTAATCTTTTTGTACATGTTCTTTGCAGTCAAAATTTTTCTAAATCAAATAATGATTGTTGAATTGTTTACATCACAATAAAGCACATTCAAAAGATAGAAATCTAAGTTTTTGCTACACAAATGAGTGGCGTTACGCATAACTGGGGATACCTTGGACTGCTAGATGACAGGAAAGAGTTTCCAACAAAACCCTGGGTTTGTGCTGAAAATTTCTGCTAGTTTCATATTTGCAATTGCAATTGCAGCTGCAGGTTCAACAAAGTACTGAATCAGGGTGGTACTACACAAATCCTTGCCACACTTTTCAGATTTTCATTTGTAAAAATGTTGTTAAACCATGTATCTGTTTCGTTATGCAGCCCCTTATGGTGATCTATCACATCCAATCCCTGTAAAATACAATGGCACTCATGGCCGAAAAATTACAACATGTGAGAAAGAATTTTACAGTTATAAAGGGACATCTTTATGGAAATCTTCCAAGGACATTGCCTCTGCAGGAATTTCTCCTGAGATGATTTTTTTGGGTAGAATAAATCCTTTAGGAGGCTCTGTAGGACTGAACCTTATGGTTACATCCACCACATTATATTAAAATGTGACAGGGTGCCTTCGCTTAAGAAAATAACATTAATAACAGCAGTAGTAAAAATTAAAAAATCATGTGCCCAGGGGAAGAAGGAGTCACTATGCAGGGACTCAATTGACCTGGTTCTCCTGCTGGATTGAGGTGTTTTTGGCTGGATGAATTTTGTTTCAAGGTTATGCAGAGAGATGCAGTCAAACGTAATGGCAGCCTATAATGAGTGTTTTCCTGTGGGATGGACGGTGACTTTGTGGATGGCAGGTGATTTAAGACCTAAGGGAGGGGAAAGGATTACAGACTCTGAGACCAAACTAATTTAAACCAATAAATCAAACTTTGGCCATGCTCGTCTCCCCTCACCATGATCGTTTTCGATCTGTTTGGACACCGACATCTGTTTTGTTTCATTTAGATCTTTCACTAATTTTATACTGCCTTCCAGCCTCTGTCACTCTTCTCAGTTTTCTCTTACATTCGCTTATTTACACCTACTTAAAAAAAAACAATATATACTTAAATAGAGATGACACAGTCTGCAGCCATATGCCTTGGCAGTAAATGCCATAGAATATGATTATTGGCTTAAGCACAGTGACAGAAACAAGTGATAAATTGCAAAGCAGTGGGAAGTGGACTCTTCATCCGCCTGTGCATTTTCTGAATGCGCTTACCGCAACACTGAAACACGGAGTGCTGTTGCTTGGCCCGCATTGCAATTAATGTCACCAGCGAAAAGCAAAGTATGAGATAAGTATAGAGGGAGGGTAAGAAAAGAATAGAGAGACAGATGTGTAAACAAGCAGCCGGTGAAGTTGAGAGGAACATGCAATAAAAGGGTTGGGCCAAGTGCCTTGACTCTTTTGTAATAGTGATAATATAAGAACCAGGGCTGTTTTGGAGGGTACTTGTTACTAGAACAAAAGAGAGGATTCCAATTATCCTGTCTGTCTTCAGCTTACATGAATCAGGCTAACCACAGCTAACAAATATCAGTTAAAAAATTCACATAAAAAATAGAGCACTGGATACTTCTCTTTTTCCTCCCAAACTTGCTTTTAGTGCTGCTATTGCACAGTGCTTGGTTAAAAGTATTCATATCCCTTGAACTTTTGTATGTTTGTCACATAAAAACTAAATTTCCACATATATTTTTTAGGATTTTATGAGATACTTTAACACAAACTAGTGCATAATTGGAAGAAACATATTACATAGTTTTCATGTGTTCTGCAAATAAAAATCAGAAAACTGATATGCATTTATATTCTGTCCCAACTGAACTAATTTAATTCAGATGTCACATAGTGAATCCATCTGTGTAGGATTTCATCTCTGTATCAATCCAGCTGTTCTGTAAAGGCCTCAGAGGTTTTTTTTTTTGGGGGAAAATTTTTAAACCCAAAAAGCAATCAGGGAAAAAGGGCCCCGGGGGGGAGAAGGTGGGAAAGGGAAATTTTTTAAATTTTTTTTTTTTAACCCAAAATTCCCCCCAAAATTTTTAAAAAACGCCCCAAACCCCGCTGCTTTTAAACCCCTCATCCCCCAATTTTAAAAATAAAAAGTATGTTCCCCCCCCAAAAACCAAGCCCCCCCCACCTAAACCCCCAGGTGGGGAAAAACTTGTTTTTTAAAAAAGCTATTAAGCCTTCCCGGGAGGGCCCACAAAACCCAAAAAACCCTTATGGGGAAGAAATTTGGCCAAAACGGAAAAAGAGTTTTTTTTTAAAAAAAAAGCATGTTAAAAAACAAAGTCCCTTTTTTTTTTCATTTTTTTTTTGAAAGCTTTTAAAAGTAGGGGGGCAGTGTGGGGGGAAAAGGGCCCCCATGAGAAACCCAAAAATGAAATTGAAAACCCAAAGGGGAAAATCTTGCCCCAAACCCCTTAAAGTTTTTTTATGAAACCCCCCCAAAATTAAAAAACACATCCCTTTGGGCCAAAGGGGGGAAAAAATGGGGTTTTTTCCCGCAAACATTTTGGGGGGGAATCCCCTTTTTTCTTTTAAACAGGTAACCCAAAGGAAAACCCAAATAAAGTTTTTTTTTTAAGATTTAAAGGGGTCTAAAAAATTCCCAAAAGGGAAAACCCTTTCCCAAAGGAAAAAAAACCCTGAGGGGTGGTGTAAAAAAAATTCCCACCAAACTTAAAACCCAAAAAAATGACCCCCCCAAAAAAAATACACCCAAAAACTTTAAAAATGAAACAAAGAAAAAGGGTTTTTTTTTGAAACGAAATTTTAAAATTTTAGGGGGTTTTTAAATTTTTATTATTAAAAATGGAAAACCCCAAATTTAAACAGAGAATTTTTTTTTTTAAAATTTTTTTTTTCATGGAAAAACTCTCCCAAACCCCCCAAAAAGGAAACCCCGAGTTTTTTTTTTGTGCTGTTTTATTCAAAAAAATGGGGAAATTTTGGCCCCCGTAAAAAAATTTAAAAAAAAATAAAAAACATTTTTAACCCCCGCAAAAAACCCCCCCCCCCCAAAAAAAACCTTTTTTTTTTTAATTTTTAAAATTTTTTTGGGGTTTTTTTAAAAAAAAGTTTTTTTCCCAAAAACAAAAACCTAAAAGGTTTTTTTTTAAATTTTTTTTTTAAAAAACCCAATTTTTTCCCCTTGGGAAAAAGCAGATTTTTTTTAGCC
The DNA here is from genome assembly GCA_036173005.1 of Crenichthys baileyi. Lineage (NCBI taxonomy): Eukaryota > Metazoa > Chordata > Actinopteri > Cyprinodontiformes > Goodeidae > Crenichthys > Crenichthys baileyi. The sequence goes on from JAHHUM010000035.1 coordinate 40,932, forward strand.
CCGGGGCTATTTTGTAAAAAAATTTCAAAACCAAAAAAAACAAAGGGGGTAAATGTGTGTGTTTGGGGGTTGATTCACATAAATCAATAAGTTTGATGATTATATATTTTTCTTTTCAAACATTTGATTTAATGAAGGGAATAATCCTAATGGAGTACTTTAAAACAGTATTGCCTACTGTTTTGATTGTCCATGTCTTTTAGCTCCAATGTCAATGATTCGTTACGTTTATTCCTCATCGCTTGGTTATAAACTAATTGATTTCTTCCCCTGTAAAGCAATATTTTGGGTTATTTAGCCAGTCATAAGAGAAAAAAATGGGGGTTAATTTTTCAAAGTCATATTTTCACCATGTCATTCATACATCTCTAAGTGTCACAAACTAGATATTTAGACCGCCCGGGTCTGGGCCTGTCTGCCTGTCTCTGCCCCAGGAGGGAAGGGGACCACCTCCTGGGTCCAGGGGCTGGTTGCCCCTAGGGGCTGCCGGCGCCCGGACCCTGGAGTATAGAGTATGCACGGGGAGTGTGAGTGTATGACGTCCATTGTTGTTTGTCTCTACGTTGGGAGAGAGTGATTTTATGTGTGTGGATGAGGGTGGGAGTGGGTGACTGTGACTGTGAGTGCCTGTTTTTTTTTTTTTTTTTTGTGACAGGTTGGGTCTTGGACTGCTCCCTCTCCTGGATCAGCTTAGGCCCCCCCATATTATGGGGGGCCTATTTCCTCCCCGCCACCCTGCCTGCCAGTGGTTGGAGTCTCTGCCTGCTGGTGTACTTGTGGTTCTCGGTGTCCGGGGCTGGGTTCTTTGGTATTTGCTGGCTCACTCCCGGTGGCTGCCTGCCGGGGCCTGGACCCCTGGGCTCTGTCAGGCCTCTGCCTTGGGGGTGGTGTGTCCCGGGGTCTTGGGTCTCTGGGTCCATGGCTGGATCTGCTCGGGCGTGGATGGGTGCCGGCGGGGCCTATTGGCTCGTCGCTGCGGTTCCCTGGGGCTTCTGCACTGTCGCTGCTGGGTGGCTCCCCCGGGACTCTCCACTGTTCTTCTCTGAGGGGGTTGCGGTAGTCCCGGTGGTTGTTCTCCTGGGGTTCCTGTGCTTTGGGGGGCCTTTGGATGTCTGTGGCTCGGATCTCCTCATTGTCCGCCCGGGGACCACAGGGCAGGTCGGTGGGTCCTCACACTCGCTATTGCATATTTTTGTGGAGAAACCTTGCATACAAGCGCGTCCACACAGGTGTTGATAGATACACAGATGATCTATATTGGGGTGCACTTCTCACTAAGTACATTTTACATTCATAAATCCCGTGTGCTAATTTGTGTATAAGCAAGCAGGGTGTAATCTTTTATTCTATTCATCCTTCTTTCTCTCCTCCACTCTCTCCTCCTTTTTTCCTCTTCTTCCCTTTTGCCCCATCTCTCTCTTTGTCAAGCTTCTGTTTTCCTTTTCATTTCAGTCTCCGTGTCCGTAACAATTGAAATAGTCCCAAAGAAGTTTATAATAAAGTTTCTTTTATAAATATCAAGCAGAGCTTTAAAGCAATAGCTGTGATGCTCCGCTTGTGAAAGTAAATCTGTTGGGCAATTTCTTGGCACTCAGACAACAATTCCGAGCGGTACTCTGCCGGACAGGACATGGTAAAAAAAACAAAAAACAAACTAAATATTTAGCTTGCAAATAAATACTTAGTTAGCAAGCTAAATATTTTGTCCTGAACTAAAATATTTAGTTCCACATTGAAGGGTTTAAATATTTAGTTAAACTAAATATTTAGTTTGAAGCTAAATATTTAGTTTGTAAACTAAATATTTAACCTGCAAATTAAATATTTAGTTTGGAACATTTATTAAAGTATGAATGACATGGTGAAAATGTGACTGAAATATTAACTCAAATTTTTTTCTCTTATGAGGCTAAATAACCCAAAATTTTGCTGTCAATTTTTGACTGTGTAGCTTTACAAACAGCATCCTATAGTAAAATGGAGTTAATTAAGAAATTATTTTCTTGTAAATTTAGGAAAAAGACAACTAAAGGGAGCAGTGACTTTGTCTCGGTTTGTAAAGAAGTTGTTAAAGCCTATAAAGATCTCATCTTAACAGATCTGAAGTGCCTTGTCGTTCTGCAGCACCTGTACATCTATGTTTTCTGTTTGAACCTGAACACTCCAGAAACAACACGCACATCATAGCTTAAACGCTTCCTTATGCAATGTTGTTCTGCTTAAAACACACCTGGAGCAAAATCTTTACCGATCGCGCCAAGGCTCAGCGATATTTAAAGTCCAGCACAGCTTTTATTGACACGGACAATGTCTTTTCTTACCTCTGTCTTAACCGATTGAGACGGCGCATAGTTAAAAACCTTGTGGAAATACTCAAGATTAAATATGGGGCAGGAAACAAAACACACACAACCACACTAGGGTGCATACATGTTGCCACAATTGCTCTCCCGTCAACCTCTCCTGCCTGTTTCAAACCAAAGTACGCCTGCAGCCCCTCATGCTGCTTCTCTCTGTAGAAACCCAAGGCCTCGCTGATCAATGCAACCTTAATTTGAGAGCATGGATTATAATAGAAGCATTAGCGTCAATTGATTAGAGCTCAAAGGGCCGATTGGAATATGAATGGGGTGTCAATAAAAACTCCGCTTGCAGTGACAAAGACCTTAAGACCCCTTCCAAGCACGAGAGGATTTAAATGTCAAGAACAAGCTTGCTGTGAGATGGAGGTTGACTGGGTTTAACATTTAGTTTGTTGTGAGTCATACTGTGTAGTGTTCTGAAACTAAAATACACTTTTTATTTAATGTAGCAGAGCATTCCATTTATGAGGATTTAGGAAAAGAAATACAACACAAGTTTAACGTTTAGTTTTATGTGGGGTAAAATCATGGTAAAATGACCTGTGAACATAGCATATGGCCACTTTACTATGTTCACCTGCTCAATTGCATGTAAGCACAAACAGAGACTCAGCATGGTAGCAAGTCAGTGCATTTAGCCATTCAGAAGGGGTGAAAACCACTTGCTGAAATTCAAACCGAGCATCAGAGTGGTGAAGAAAAGAGATTTCGGTGACTGATTGTTGAATGATTAATGTTGCCAGGCGGGCTGGTCTAAGTATAAACTGCTTGGAAATGAATGCATAACCATGTCTCTAGGTTTGCCAGAGAGCAGCAATTGTGCGGATGAAAAGGCTGTGTTGATGTCAGACAAAACTGAGCAGACTGGTTGGATATGATAAAAAAACAACAGTATTTCTGAGAATGGTTTTCAGCATTTGTTGAATTTATCCCAAGAATGAAGGAAGTGTTAAAGGCAAAAGAGTGTCCAACCTGGTACTAGCAAGGTATACCTAATGAAGAGGCTGGAGATTGTGAATACAGAAAGTGTGTATACCTGTCATTGTGAAGGTATTTAGGTCAGAGAAAATTTCCCAACATGGATAATAAAACAGTGTTGACGTAATTTTCTCAGGGTGTCCTGAAAACGATGTGGGCTACATTGATAATTGGCAGACATTTTGGGGAAAACCTGGTGTGATCCGGAGAGACGGCATCCACCCCACTTTGGATGGAGCAGCTCTTCTTTCTAGGAATCTGGCCGAATTTATTAGTTCTCCAAAACTCTGACAACCCAGGTTTCAGACCAGGAAGCAGTCGTAGTTTAACACTCTTCTCTGCAGCTTCTGTACTGCTACCCATCCATTACCCTATTAAAACAGTGTCTCGCCCATGGCCAAAATTGAATAGATTAAAAAATAATCTAAAAGGAGGTAATCATCTCATAAAAATAAAAAACTCAGACTAAAAAGAAAAATAAAACAATTAAATGTGGCTTACTGAACATACGATCTCGCTCTTCAAAGACTTTGCTAGTTAGTGACTTGATTTGTGACATTCAGATTGATTTATTTTGCCTCACAGAAACCTGGCTACAGCAAGAGGATGATTTTGCTATAAATGAGTCAACTCCTACTAATTATTTAAATTTTCACATACCTCGCAATACTGGGCGAGGAGGAGGAGTAGCAACCATCTTTCAGCCAGATTTATCAATTAGTCCCAGACCAATTAATAGCTACAACTCTTTTGAGTATTTACTCCTTAGTTTTCCTCATCCAAATTGCAAAGCACTAAAACCACTTCTGTTTGTTGTTTTGTACCATCCACTATGCCCTTACTCTCAATTTTTAGATCAGTTTTCAGACCTTTTATCTGATTTAATGTTAAATACAGATAAGGTTATTATAGTGGGGATTTTAACATTCATGTTGACACTGAAAGTGATAGCCTAAATATAGCCTTTAATGCTATCTTAGACTCAATTGGCTTTGTTCAAAACATCAACAAACGTACCCACCTTTGTCTTCATTCTCTGGACCTTGTGCTGACATATAGCATTGAGTATAAAGGAATAACAATATTTCCTCATAACCCTGTTCTGTCTGACCATGTTTTAATAACCTTTGAGTTTAATTTAACCGAGTACTCAACACCTGAAAGAAAATTTCATTATAGTAGATCATTATCAGACAATGCTATAATAAACAAAGAATCTGTTCCACTTTTAATTTCCTCATTATCATTAATTCAGAGCTGTGCACTTTAAAACACAATGTTAGAAAATTGGAGAGAAAATGGCGCTCTACACACCTAGAGGATTCCTACTTAATCTTGAAAAATAGCCTACTGTTGTATAAAAAGACACTTCGCCAAGCCAGAACAGCTTATTTCTCATCATTAATAGAAGAGAACAAGAATAATCCTAGGTTTCTCTTTAGTACAGTTGCTAAACTTACACAGAGTCATAGCTCTGTTGAGTCATCCATTCCCTTAGCTCTCAGCAGTCATGACTTTATGAGATTCTTTTTAAATAAAATTGATTATATTAAAAATAAAATCATTGCATGCTCCCGAAGATGATTACTTCATCCTCAGCAAGTGAGACAACATTGGAAGTAACTGTAGAACCTGATCTGTGTTTGGACTGTTTTGATCCAGTGGAGCTTCCTGAGTTATCAAAAATATAAGCTTCATCTAAACCTTCAACTTGTATGTTAGACCCGATCCCAACCAAATTATTTAAGGAAGTGTTCCCTCTAATTACCAGCGCCATTTTAAATGTGATTAATCTATCCTTAGTAAATGGATATGTACCACAAGCTTTTAAGGTAGCTGTAATTAAACCTTTACTTAAGAAGCCTTCGCTTGAACAAGATGATTTAATAAATTACAGACCTATATCCAATCTTCCATTCTTATCTAAAATTCTTGAGAAAATAGTTGCTTATCAAATGTGTGAACATTTACACAGCAATGACCTGTTTGAAGAGTTTGAGTCAGGTTTCAGAGTTCATCATAGCACTGAAACAGCTCTGCTGAAAGTCACTAATGATATTCTCCTAGCCTCAGATAATGGTGTCTGTATTTGTCCTGTTAGATCTCAGTACTGTATTTGATTCAGTCGATCATAATATTCTCTTAGAAAGGCTGGAATATGCTGTAGGGATCAGGGGAACAGCACTAGGCTGGTTTAAATCTTAGTTGTCTGACAGATTCCAGTTTGTTCATGTAAATGATAAATCATCTTTAAACTCCAGGGTTAATTGTGGAGTACCACAGGGTTCAGTGCTTGGGCCAATTCTCTTCACTATATATATGCTTCCAATAGGTAAAATTATCAGGCAGCATAGGATAAATTTTCACTGTTACGCTGAGATACTCAGCTTTACTTATCGACAAAACCTGATGAGCCCAACCAGTGAGATAGACTACAAGCATGTCTTGAAGATGTAAAAAAATTGGATGACTTTAAATGTTCTGCTTCTAAATTCATACAAGACAGACGTCATCATATTTGGATCTTTGGAGTCTTCGAAACAGAAACTGCTTAGTCAATCACTTAACCTGGATGGTATTAAATTGACCTCCGTTAATAAAGTAAAAAACCTTGGTGTTATTTTTGACCAGGACATGTCATTTAAATCCCATATTAAACAGGTTTCTAGGATTTCCTTCTTTCACCTCCGGAACATTGCCAAAATTAGAAATATCCTATCCAGGAGCGACGCTGAAAAACTAGTCCATGCATTTGCTACTTCATGGCTGGACTATTGTAATTCTTTACCATCAGGATGTCCACAAAATGCAGTTAAAAGCCTTCAGCTGATTCAAAATGCTGCAGCAAGAGTTCTGATGAAAATTAAAAAGAGAGATCATATTTCTCCTATTTTAGCTTCCTTTCATTGGCTCCTTGTTAAATCCAGAATAAAATTTAAAATTCTCCTCCACACATATAAAGCCATTAATGATCTAGCTCCATCATACATCAGAGATCTGATTGTTCCATATATTCCTAACAGAGCACTTCATTGTCAGACTGCAGGTTTACTGGTGATTCCTAGAGTCTCTAGAAGTACAATGGGAGACAGATCCTTTAGTTATCAGGCTCCTCTCCTGTGGAACCAGCTCCCAGTTTTAGTCCGTGAGGCAGACACCCTGTCTAGTTTTAAGGCTAGGCTTAAAACTTTCCTTTTGATAAAGCTTATAGTTAGAGTGGCTTAGGTTATCCTGAGCTATCTCTGTAGTTATGCTGCTGTAGGCTTAGGCTGCTGGAGGACATAATGACCACTTTCATTCTCTTCGCTACATTCTTATACTTCTCTCCAATTTTGCATTATTTGCTGTTATTTCAGCTTTTAACTTTGTTCTCTCTTTTCTCTTCCTAAAAGCTACACCTGGCCTGACTCTGTGTCTACCTGTGACACCTTCCTCGAGTGGGGTGTCGTCCAAGCTTCTGCTGGCAACAACTTAATGCTCACCTTCTACCGATGATATACTTCGCCTGTTGGACCATTTGTTTGCTACTATACCTCCCAGTGTCATCTGCTACTATATACCCCAGAATGGTCTGCAACCACAACTCCCACTGATGTCACAGTGGGCTATATAAGGACACGGGAGATGCCCACCTTTGCTTTTTCCCGCTGGAAACCGAGACCGGTTACCACGCAACGGAGGCACGCATCCTTCTGGAGAAGAAACTCACACATGGATTTTCATTAATTCTCCCCAGTGGCCAAAACTCATGAGAAAAATTTCTGGTATAAGAAGACCAATGGACATTACTTTACCAGTTGAAGACATGGATTTAACACGTAACCCAAGAAAAACTCACGGAGGTTTTCCAAGGAGACGAAATTTTCTTCTATGTTTTTGTTCCAGTCGACTGCTGGCGGTCCGTCATATTATTCCCCTTTTGCCAAAGGAGGAAGGCCGGTTGTCTTTCAGTTTGTTACAGACGCGTAACAACCTCCGCCTCCGCCCCCCCCCCAAGTAATCCCGTTTTGTTTTCATTTCCATTAGAAATAGCTTGGGCAGGATTGAGTAGGATTTTAGAGCGATTTAGAATCGCCACTTACAGTCCAATGTGTATGTGCATGCAATGTCTTATTGAAACTTTGATTGCTGTCGGACTCTGAAAGCCGCCACGCTTTGAAGCTGTGCATGTCTCACTGGGTTTGAACACCTGAACGCAGACTCAGGTGAACTTAAAGTTGGACTGCTAGAATATTCATGGTGGAATACTCACTATTGTCTTCAGTTTTCGTGTTTTTCCACTGGTTGCTGCCTAAAAGTTTTATGACCCTTTGTGTTTCACTGAGCTCCAACTTTGGGGGTTTTATGACTGAAGCCTGGTGGAGGCCGCTCCCAAAGCTTTGCTCAGTACCATGTTTTCTCTTGTTTTGCCATAACACTGGTTTGACTTTCATACACACTCAATGTTGTTTTATCTTGTTTAGTTAGTTATTTTACCCCTTTTGTGTAGAATTTTTACATGCTTGATTAGGTGAAGATTATTGAATCAGAAAATAGAGGTGTATCAGGGCTGTTGATTTAATAATTATTCATGTAGATAAAGAGAAAGCGTTTGTGTTTATTTTGAGCAAGAGTGATTTGTCTGTCAAAATAAGGTCAAAGTTCCCCCACCTTCGGTGAAGTGGTTGATTAAACAGTGACATCTAGTAATAGTCATCAATTATTACTGAGAATTTACTAATTGTAATTATCAAGGGCTTTGAGCCATAATTACAACACCAGAGGACATCTCTGATTTTGATTCGTAATTAATGATTTTTGGTTAAGAAATTAATCTTTTTCAAATCATGATTTTAAATTATAATTCTTGATAAATATTAATTAATCAATAATCATAATTCTTACAGCCCTGTCTTTCAGTGTTTAACCCTGTCCCTTTCCTAGACATAGCTACTGACTGAGCTTTTACTGTGACTAACTGTATGTGCTTTCTTTTATACTCTAACAATGAAAACTGGCTCAGAGTTTATTTGTTCTTTCTTCTTAGATGAAACAACTAAAGGAGTTACATCCATTAACATTTACTTTTCCTTCCCATAGTAAGTACTCCTGGATCAGTGCTTCTGTGTTCTGCTTCTGTGTTCTTTTTCCTTCTCTGCTCTGTTCTCTCAAACCCCCAGGCGGTCGTGGCAGATGGCCGCTCACACTGAGCCTGGTTCTGCTGGAGGTTTCTTCCTGTTAAAAGGGAGTTTTTCCTCTCTACTGTCGCTACATGCATGCTTAGTATGAGGGATTGCTTCAAAGTCAACGCCAGTGACTGTCCACTGTCGCTACATGCGCATCCAGGAGGAGTGACTGCTACAAGTCACTGACTCGATGCAATCTGGTCGGTTTCCTTAGATAGAAAAACTTTTTATCCAATTTGAATAAATAACTAAATCTGACTGCACTGTTCAATGTTTAGGATTAATTAAAATGTATGTACCTGACTTGAAATCTATATGATTCGATGGAATGGACTTTAAAGTTACCCACCTTTCACACAATGCAACAGGAAAGAACACTCTCCAATTATTTTTACCTCTGCCTTCCTCCTTCCCTGTTGGATGGAAGTGGGAGTCAGGTTTGCCTAAACCGGATCAGTTATGGTTGAGGTGCAAACACACCATCTCTATTTCTACTACCTGTGCGGCCCGTTCTCTTTTCAATGGTTATAATCAGTCTGACCGAGAGAGGTACCCCCAATCCTTGTGGTTTTTAGTATAACAATGACCACCAGTGGGCTCTAGATGGACAAACTTTCTCAGTTTATTGTTTTACTTAGTACCCCTACACATAGTCCATTCTAAAATGGCCAAACTCTAACACTCAGTAGTTTAATCTAACCTCCCCAACAACCCCACACGTTTCCAAACCCTTTGTGAAGTGCCTTGAGACGACGTGTGTTGTGAATTGGCGCTATACAAATAAAACTGAATTGAATTGAACTGAATATGGCCAATGTAAGATAGACTCTCCCAGGCAAACCTGTCAGAGTCTTATTGTTACTTATTGTTACGAGAGAAAGAGACAGACGTGACATCTGGCAGAAATAATGACGCTATCCATGATTCTTACCACCTCTTGCCCATTCACTGCTGGGATGGGTCCCAGTCCCTCTATGACCCTAACCAGGACAAAGTGGGACAGACAGTAGATGGATGGCAACTTTTACAGAATGCCCCACAAATGGAATCAAGTTTGTTATGTTGTTATTTTTTATGACATTTCTTGGTCTGTTGTTTATGAACAAAGCAATTTAGCAAATGTCAAAATCACCTAGTGTTTCATTATTTAAAAATACAGTGGATTTTGTCACGTGGCAACCAGCAACTTCAGCATGTTTTACAGCGATTTTTTTGTCATAAAGCAGGACAAAGTAGTGCATGATTGTGAAGTGGAAGGAAATTATACATGTTTTTTAATTTTTGTTTTACAAATAAAAGTCTGAAAAGTGTGACGTCCATTTATATTCAGGCCACATGAGCCAATACTTTGTAGAACCCCCTTTCTACACTACCAGGATTTTGGCAAACTGTATCAACTTGTGGCCTTCTTCTTGCCACTCCCCCATGAAGATTAGATTTTTGCAGATGACTGGATGAATAGTGGTCTTGCTGAACTATTTCCCACTTCAGTAGTGGAGCCCTTGGCTGCTGTTCTCTGAATAATGCTTTCCTTGCCTGGCCAGTGACATACCACATAGCTGATTTGTATTTAATAATTAAGTATTCTGAAGCTAAATACATACAATAGATTTAGTTAGGCATATCAGTAAAGGGACCTGAATACAAATGCATGTTACACATTTCAGATTTTTATTTGGAAATTTTATAGCAATTGGGAAATTACAAAAAAAATCAACATTTTACTTCCACTTAATGATTATGTCATACTTTGCTGTTCACATAAAATTCCAATGAAAAACAGTTACGTTTTTGGTTGTTAGATAACAAAATGCACTTCTTCTCCAAAAATCAACATGTAATGTTCTGAATCCAAACAGCGATAACAGACAGTCCTGCCAGTAATTGGATTAATGAAACAATCAGGCAATCAGCATTAATTATTCGACTCAACAGAAGAACGATTTTGGGGGATGTAGAGTGAGAAAGGCAGCAAAAACAACAATAAACAGCCAATCGTCTTTATCGGTGAGCAGCACATTGCTCAGCCATACCCTCCACATTCAGTCATCCAAACATTAATTAACTCTCTGGAATTGGCTGTCGTGCCATTTGTTGGTTCTTTTTTGGCCTCTGTGTTTCTCTCCACTATTCAGAGTACTGGAAATGATTGTATTTTTATTTGGCAGTGAAAATCAGGCTGCACTGCAGGGCTAGGACAAGCATGCCTGGGGCAGTAGTATTTCCACTCTGCTTGTGCTTTTATTGACTCTGCTGAGGCTGACAGAACCTGTCTAACAGTCAGTCACAGAAAGGCATGATCCTTCACTGCTCTTCGGGTGAAAAGTCTGTCAAAATAACTTAATCCATAAATTATGGTGGGAAAATATCCCAATAAGATCTCCATGATTTCTGTCCTGACTGGAAGTGGCCCTACAGATTCGAAGCAGAGTTGTGGCTTCACTATGTGTTCTCCTTCCTTCTCCCTTTTCATCGTCCTCCTGTGAGGCGTGAAGAAAAAGTGGCTTTGTTAGAACTGCTGGGCTTGCTCTTTCATCTCCCTGCAGAGCATCTGGTCAGTTTGAGCCATGTAGTTACAAAATCACACAGTCATACACACTCAACACTTGTGTAAAACTTCACCTTCTAACACACAGCAATAGCCTCAGCATCCTCTGACAGAGCTGGTTTTTCTCACTTTATGCTAAATCTGCCTTTTTTCAGTCAGATGTAACTGCTGGAGGCAGAGAGAAAGACAGGGGCAAGGTTGTAAAATGTGATGTGAGTACACGTGGGGGCATATGAGGAATGAGGAGCAGAGACAGATTGGTGACTGAGGGCAAATGGGTGGGTGAAAGGGTGAATCGTGCTGTCATGTTCCAAAGTGGCTGGGGAGGTAGAGGTTAATTTAAAACTCAGGATGAAAAAAGGAGAAAGAATTTCATTGAAGAGATACAGTAATATAATAAGCGGAAGACACACAGAGAAGGATAGCAGGAATAATACAAACCTTTGTATTCATACTCCTTGAAAGTTGTCCCATTTCATCACTTCACAACCAGAAATGTCAGTTTATTTTTTGGGATTGTTTGTGTGAATACAATACCGGATATCCACCTTCCACTCCCTTAGGCTCAAGTTTTCCATAGCCTCTAACTTGTTTTCCTTCAGGGTTGCCCTATATGCAGCTCCACCCATCTGTCTAGCAACCCCCAGCAGCTTTTTTGGCCCTGCTTAAGAAAAGCATCCCCACTACATTATGCTGCCACCACCGTGTTTCATATTTTAGATGATGCCTTCATGGTGGTGCACATTGTTAGTTTTTTAACACACACAGGGCCTGATTTTCAAAACGTTTGCATAAACAAAACCACACACAAGGAATGGACATTAGACCAGTGGAAATCTGTGCTTTGGTCTGATGAGTCCAAGTTTGAGATCTTTGGTTCCAACCACCGTGTATTTTTGTGCGGCGTAGAAGAGGTGAACAGATGGACTCTACATGCCTGGTTCCCACCGTGAAGCATGGAGGAGGAGGTGTAATGGTGTGGGGGTGCTTTGCTGGTGACACTGTTGGGGAATTAATCCAAATTTGACGGCATACTGAAACAGCACAGCTACCTCAGCATCTTGCAGCGGCATGCTATTTCATCCGGTTTGTGTTTAGTTGGATCATCATTTATTTTTCAACAGGACAATGACCCCAAACACACCTCCAGGCTGTGTAAGGGCTATTTGACCAAGAAGGACAGTGATGGGGTGCTGCGCCAGATGACCTGGCCTCCACAGTCACCGGACCTGAAACCAATCGAGATGGTTTGGGGTGAGCTGGACCGCAGAGTGAAGGCAAAAGGGCCAACAAGTGCTAAGCATCTCTGGGAACTCCTTCAAGACGGTTGGAAAACCATTTCAGGTGACTACCGTTTGAAGCTCATCAACAGAATGCCAAAAGCGTGCGTAGCAGTAATCAAAGCAAAAGGTGGCTACTTTGAAGAACCTAGAATATAAGACATATTTTCAGTTGTTTCACACTTTTTTGTTCAGTATATAATTCCACATTTGTTAATTCATAGTTTTGATGCCTTCAGTGTAAAGCTACAATATTCATAGTCATGAAAATAAGGACAACTCTTTGAATGAGAAGGTGTGTCCAAACTTTTGGTCTGTACTGTATTTATATACATATATATATAGACATATATATATACATATAACTCCAAGTAAATCAAACTTCTGTGAAATCAAACTGTCCACTTAGGAAGCAACACTGATTGACAATAAATTTAACATGCTGTTGTGCAAATGGAATAGACAACAGGGGGAAATCTTTAGCGATTAGCAAGACACACTCAATAAAGGAGTGGTTCTGCAGGTGGGGACCGCAGACCACTTCTCAGTACCTATGCTTTCTAGCTTGCTGTGTTTGCTGTGTCTGTCAGCGTAGTGTCCAGAGCCTGGTGGCAGGCCAGTACACCAGGAGACATGGAGGAGGCAGTAGGAGGGCAACAACCCAGCAGCGGGACCGCTACCTCCGCCTTTGTGCAAAGAGGAACAAGAGGAGCACTGCCAGAGCCCTGCAAAATGACCTCCAGCAGGCCACAAATGTGCATGTGTCTGCACAAGCTGTTTATGATAAACTCCTAACACTTCCAACATGTACTCTCAAAAACAAAAGGAACGATCAAGAAATTAAGAGAGGTATACGTCTAATAAATTAATTGACAGACATGTTTGTCTTTTATATTGTTAACATTGATGGCCCCATTTCTAAGCTGCAACAGATGCTAATTACATCGAGCAACACAGTTAACAAGCCGTGTATGCTCCTGTAATGCTGTCAGCCTAGACCAGCCGCCTCATGTGTGCACCGATGGAGGAGGACACGTGCTACTTTGGACTCAGCTCTGCCCTCCTGCACAATACCCTGTAATCCATCATTCTGATTAAAGGCGAAGAAGGATGTAGTCTTTACCTCACTGGGTCCGTCCGGACCACAATCTGCAGTGACCAAGTAACAACTTCAAACTCAACCTTCTGCATGCGCAATTACGCACTCATTAGGCACCCTGCCCAAATGAACAGGAGAAATAACCTTGTCTGCGATGACAAACCTGCTGCTCTGAATAGCGACGACAAAAGTTAACTAACTATAACAGTCCAGAAAAGCGGGAGCAGAATGAAACAGAGACCAAATCAGCAACTGGATCATTCATAATGATGCAGCGCAACAACCCCTGCATGTTTCAAGCAATACAGCTTTTGTTCGTTTTACTCTAGTTCCGCTGGGGGCAGCAGCAGCAAGACAGTAGCACATGCAATTTCCTCATTTAAATACGGTGGTCTGCACCTTTTTTGCACCTGTAATCCATTGCACGCGCAATCTTTAAAAATGGCACGCAACACACCCACTTATTGCATGTGTAATTTGTTTTTGGTACAAGCACAAGTTTTAATCTAATTTTAGATAAAAGGTAGTCGCCCACCTGAGCTGTGGATCTCTGCAACTCCTCTGATGTTACAATGGGCTTCTTGGCTGCATCAAAAATGCTCTCCTTGCCTGGTCTGTAAGTGTTGGTGGACAACCTAATCTTAGAAGGTGTACCGTTGTGCCACACCCTTTTTCTTTTTGGATCGATTGAACAAAATGTTGTTTCATAAATTACCAATATTTTTACAATTCTCCATAATGCCTTACCATACTGCTACGTTCCTTGTTCTTCATAATGCTGTTTGTTCACTAATGTTCTCTAAGAAACTTCCGAAGCCTCCACAGAACAGCTACATATAGCTACACCTGGCCTGACTCTGTGTCTACCTGTGACACCTTTCTGAAGAGGGGAATCGTCCGAGCTTCTGCTGGCAACAACTTAATGCTCACCCTCTACCGATGATCCACATGGCCCTGTCTTTTAGTGTTTAACCCTTTCTCTCTCCTAGACATGACGATTGACTGAGCTTTTACTGTAACTAATTACATGTGCTCTCTTTAAGACTCTAACCTTGAAAACTGACTCAGAGTTTATCTGTTCTTTCTTTCTAGGTGAAACGACTAAGGGAGCTACATCCATTAACATTTACTTTTCCTTCCCATAGAAAGTACTCCTGGATCAGTGCTTCTTTGTTCTCTTTGTGTCTCTGCTCTGTTCTCTCTAACCCCCAGTTGGTCGTGGCAGATGGCCGCTCACACTGAGCCTGGTTCTGCTGGAGGTTTCTTCCTGTTAAAAGGGAGTTTTTCCTCTCCACTGTCGCTACATGCATTCTCAGTATGAGGGATTGCTGCAAAGTCAACGCCAGTGACTGTCCACTGTCTCTACATGTTCATCCGGGAGGAGTGAATGCTGCAAGTCACTGACTGGATGCAATCTGCTGGGTTTCCTTTCCTTAGATAGAAAAACGTTTTATCCAATTTGAATAAATAACTGAATCTGACTGCACTGTTCAATGGTTAGGACTAACTGGAATGTATGTACCTGACTTTTGTGAAGTGCCTTGAGACAACATGTGTTGTGAATTGGCGCTATATAGATAAAACTGAATTGAATTGAATACTGAGGTTAAATTACACACAGCTCAAAAATAATCAATTGACTAATGGCCTTTTACAATTTTAGCAATCTATTCAATGACACACTACGAGACATGGATCTATTAAACTTTGGTACGATGTTAAGTTTAATGCGTGCACTCTGTCAATAAATGTTTACTACGAAATTGTTAATTACATACGGCAATAAGCAATGTTATCAGCTTATGTCGCATCAGTGTACACCACCTTTTGTGCCCCCAGATACAAACACAACAAAGAATATGAAGTACGAAGCCTTTATGGTTGTGGCATTTACATGCATCTTAATAAATCTGAAGAAAACGGAGAAGGAGGAGAATGAGGACGAGGTCATGGCTGCGGAAAAGAGGCCAACTTGGGATACCAGTTTTACAGAGAGAGTTGGAGGTATGTATTTTCAGAAAGTTAGCGACTATAACATCTATACTGCCATTATTTCTCAATTGATATATCTGTTTAAATAAGGAATAAATAAATAACTGCATTATAACTGCAAAAATTCAAGAATCCTTCATGAGGACCATTAAATCGAAGCACGTGACGTTTCCCGGTACGGCGGAGCTGGGGTACCACCCTGGAGCCAGGCCTGGGGTCGGGACTCGCCGGAGAGCGTCTGGTGGCCAGGTTGCTCCTCGCGGGACCCGGCCGGGCCAAGCCCGAACGAGGGACGCGAGGCCATCCCCCAGTGGGCCCACCACCTGCAGGGGAACCGTGGGGGGACCGGTGCAAAGAGGGTTTGGGGTGGCGGACGAAGGTGGAGACCTCAGCGGCCCCCCCCGGGATGCTTAGGCTGGCTCTAGGGACGTGGAATGTTACATCGCTGGGGGGGAGAGCCTGAGCTTGTGCGGGAGGTCGAGAGATATCGACTAGAAATAGTCGGGCTCGCCTCCACGCACAGCGGGGGCTCTGGAAACCATCTCCCTGAGAGGGGCGGGGACTCTCTTCTACTCTGGAGTGGCCCCGGGGAGAGGCGGTGGGCTGGGGTGGGTTTGCTTGTTGCCCCCCAGGTCAGCCGTCTCGTGTTGGGGTTTACCCCGGTGGATGAGAGGGTCGCATCCCTGCGCCTTCAGGTCAGGGATAGGTCCCTGACTGCCATTTCGGCCTACGGGCCGAGCGGTAGTGCGGAGTACCTGGCCTTCTTGGTGTCCCTGTCGGGGGTGCTGGATAGTGCCCCTCCCGGGGACTCCATTATTCTGATGGGGGACTTTAACGCCCACGTGGGAAACGACAGTGACACCGGGAGAGGCGTGATCGGGAGGAATGGCCTCCCCGATATGAATCCGAGTGGTGTTTTGTTATTGGACTTCTGTGCTAGTCACGGATTGTCCATAAAGAATACCATATTCCAGCATAAGGGTGTCCATCAGTGCACTTGGCACCAGGACACCCTAGGCAGGAGGTCAATGATCGACTTTGTTGTCGAATCATCAGACCTTCGGCCGCATGTTTTGGGACACTCGGGTGAAGAGGGGGGCTGAGCGGTCACTGATTCCCACCTGGTGGTGAGTTGGATCCGCTGGAGGAGGAGAAAGCCGGGAAGACTTGGCAGGCCAAGCGCATAGTGAGGGTCTGCTGGGAAGGGCCTGGCGGAGCCCTCGGCCAGGGATGTATTTCAATCCCACCTCCGGGAGAGCTTTGACCAGATTCCGGGGGATGTTGGAGACATAGAGTCCGATTGGACCATTTTCTCCGCATCTAGTGTCGATGCTGCTGCCCGTAGCTGCGGTTCGTAAGGTCTGCGGTGCCTGTCTCAGCGGCCCCCAAACCCGGTGGGGGGACGCCGGCAGTAAGGGATGCTGACAAGCTGAAGAAGGAGTTCCTATCGGCTGTGGTTGGCTTGTGGGACTCCTGAGGCGGCTGACGGGTACCGTGAGGCCAAGCGTGCTGCGGCCCGGGCTGTGGCAGAGGCAAAAAACTGGGGCCCCCTGGGTGGAGTTCGGTGAGGCCATGGAGAAGGACTACCGGTCCGGGGCCTCGAAGCGATTCTGGCAAACCATCCGCGCCTCAGGAGGGGGAAGCAGTGCTTCGCCAACACTGTTTATAGTGGGGGGGGGGAGGCTGCTGACCTCGATGGGGACATTATCGGGCGGTGGGAAGGAGTACTTCGAGGATATCCTCAATTCTGCCATCCCCGATTCCCTGGTGGAAACAGAGGCTGGGGACTTGGGGTTGGACTCTTTCATCACCCAGGCTGAAGTCATCGAAGTGGTTTTAAAAAGCTCCGCGGTGACAAGGCTTCGGGGGTGGATGAGATCCGCCCTGAGACCCCCAAAATCTCTGGATGTTGTGGGGCTGTCATGGTGACACGCCCCTTCAACATTGCATGGCGGTCAGGGACAGTGCCTCTGGACTGCCAGACCGGGTGGTGGGCCCCCCCTTCATAAGAAGGGGGACCGGAGGGTGTGTTCCAACTACGGGGGATCACACTCCTCAGCCTCCCTGGTAAAGGCCTACGCCAGGGTATTAGGGGGAGAGCCCGGGGCCGATAGTCGAACCTCGGCTTCAGGAGGAGCAGTGGGTTTTCGTCCCCGGGCCGTGGAACACTGGACCAGCTCTTTAAACCCCCCTACAGGGTACTCGAGGGCTCATGGGAGTTTGCCCAACCGGTTAAAAATTTTGTTTTTTTTGGACCTGGAGAAGGCATTCGACTGTGTCCCTCGTGATGCCTTGTGGGGGTGCCCCGGAGTATGGAATCGGGGGCCCTTTTTAGGGGGCCTCCCGGTCCCTGTACGAGCAGAGCAGGATTTGGCTCCGCATTGCCGGCCACTAAGTCGGACCTGTTCCCGGTGCTTTTTGGGACTCCGCAGGGCTGCCTTTGTCACAGGTCCTGTTCATAACTTTCATGGACAGGATTTCTAGACGCAGCCAAGGGCCCCGGGGGGGGGTTTTGGTTCGGGGACCAGTGGTATTTCGTCTTTTTTTTTGGGGGGGGGGACAAATGACGTGGTCCTGGTGGCCCCCTCTAGCCAAGACCTACAGCATGCGCTGGGGGGGGGTTCGCAGCCGAGTGTGAAGGGGCTGGGATGAAGGGAATCCCCCCCAAGTCAGAGGCCATGGTACTAAACCGGAAAAGGGGTGGCTTGTCCCTTTTCAGGTTGGGGGGGGTTTCCTGCCCCTAAGGGGGAGGAGTTCAAAAATTTTCCGGGGTCTTGTTCACGAGTGAGGGAAGAATAGAGCGGAGATCGACAGACGGGTCGGTGCGGCTGCCGCAGTAATGGGGGTGCTTGTGGGGTCCGTTGAGGTGAAGAGAGAGCTGAGCCGAAAAAGGCAAGCTCTCGTTTTTACCGGTTGGTCTACGTTCCTAAAAACCCCTCACCTATGGCCATGAATTTTTGGGTCATGACCGAAAGAACGAGATCCCGGGGATACACCGGGTGAAATGAGCTTCCTCCGTAGGGTGGCCAGGACACTCCCTTAGAGATTGGGTGAGGAGCTCCGCCATTCGGGGGGGGCTCGGAGTAGGGCCGCTGCTCCTCCCACATCGAGAGGAGCCAGTTGAGGTGCCTCGGGCATTTTATACCGGATGCCTCCTGGACGCCTTCATCGGGGGGTGTTCCAGGCATGTCCCCCCGGGGAAAGGAGGCCCCCATGGGATGGCCGGGACTCGCTGGGGGGGACTATGTCTCTTGCTGGCCCCGGGGAAACGCCTTGGGCTCCCCCCGGAGGAGCTGGAGGAGGTGTCTGGGGAGAGGGAGGTCTGGGTGTCTCTGCTGAGTCTGCTGCCCCCGCGACCCGGTTCCGGATAAGCGGAAGACAAAGAGTACGAGTACGAGTATGAGTACGAGTACGAGTAAATAACAAATGTAAACACACCATATGTATAACATGTGGCCAACTGACTATTGGGTCACTTCCTGCTGCATTTCTATTGGCTGATTAGACATAGGTTGTAGCAACTGTCACGCTGTGAGATAGTCATTCTAAATATCTGACACTGTCAAATATTTACCACAAGTTATCTTTGGTCACAAGACACTAAAATTAAATACTTTTGAAACTACTGCAAACTGCAAATACTGTTGCAAGGCACTGGACAAAGAAGTCAGTAAAATGTTGAAAAATTAAAACTTAAAAAAGGCAGAAGCTTGTGTTAGATGTTTTTTTTTCTTTTTCTTGAAGGATTCATTGAACATTTCTTTACAGCCTTATCAATCTCCAGCACCTGCCCAGTGATTTAAAGACATCATTATTCCATACACCTCTGTCAGGTCAAGCCACTGTCTGCAACTTCAGCCTAAGGAGAGAGAGCTGCTCAACATGCAAGTCAGGGCAGCAGGTGAAATAAACTACACTGTCACCCAGAAGAAGCATTGTTTTGTCAATTTGTCTGATGCACCGCCCTCAGCCACCCATCCGCTATTTAGTACAGCTACCTTGGAGGTGCAACTGAGCTTGTGTTACTCTATCCCACTTGGAAGTACAGGTATACATTTAAACCATCGCCACGACTCAATTCAATGAGCACTTACCTTATAAAGCATCATCATAACAATGATTAATGTATCTAATTATATTGCTACCTGAGATTAGAACATAACTGTACATTTTAATTCTCTCTTACCAGAAACACTTTGCATGTTCTGTGTCAGTACACGTTTTCATTCATTCTCTAAGCTGTTGAATTAAAGCTCTACCAAACGCTAAAAGACATGCTCTCATCTTAAGCAAACAATCATAATGACACTTTTGGAACCATAGATGGATCCCCGACAGATTCATCCACATGGATAAAGTGGGTTCAATTTCAACTGAGCATCTATTTTGACTAAAACTGACTTTGTTGTGCTATTTTTGCTGCAGTAATTGTATGAGGATGTGCCAAGTTCCCAAGGCGTCTTCTGGTTTTCACATTGACTCTTCAATTCATGAAATTTTACTTGGTTTGCTTTGCAGTTATAACTGAATATAGTGTGCTTGTGTGACATTTGTTTAAATTAGTCTGGGTAGACTATTTGGTGTAATTATGTTGTGACCTGTCAGTATTGAAAAATCAGTAAACTGGCTGTGTGGTTGTCCTTTCAGTTTACTACAAACAACATCAGCTATATTGACAAAGTAGTGGAAAGTGGTTAGCTTAGCAAAGTTCAGACTTGTTTTAGTTGAACCTTAAAAAGTATTTTTTTATACTTTACACACATTAATCAAATGATTCAACAAAAAGCAAAAAAACAGGCTCAAACATCTGCCCCCTTAAGAATTGACCTTTTTAAAAAAGTAGTAGCACAATCCATTGATAAAACTGTGGTTTCTTTTGCCAGTTTACACATCATATGAGAGCTTCATTAAGGGTTGGAGCTGTCAATTAGGAAAGCATCATCTCAAAACAAAATATATCTGTTTGGACATTAGAAAAGGAATAAATGCTCACAAAGATGGAGAAGGATAAACATACAGTAGCTAGTACAGCATTTTCAAGTTTCAAGGACTGGAGTGAGAAGTATCATCAAGTTATTCAAAGAGAGCCACACAAGCACAAGACAACCCTGGAAGAGACAGGAAGGGAGACATTTTAAAGCCCCTGAAAGAAAGAGCTGAGAGATGTATCTAAAGACCTTAGACAAGACACTAATGAATG